>APFE031751493.1:246565-274384 GCA_000404065.3 Pinus taeda
TTTTCCATCCTCTGAATCCACTGCTTCCTTCACAGTTCTGGGATCATCATCAATAACAGACAAAGAAAAATTTGAACAGAAAGCAAATGGACTATACCTTTCCGGCTGCCTTCTTTCTCAAACTAATATTCTCACAGCCAGAGTTTGTGGCTCTTCATCTTTTGATTCCTCCTCTGCTGTAGAGTCTGATTCTTCCTCCTTAAGCTCAAACTCTACCTTCTCAGGTTCCTTTGGTTGGACTTCATGTTTAATAACATCTTTTACCTCTCTGAACACCCAATCTCAACTGTACACAACCTTCTGTGTGACTGGGTTCCAAAGCTTATAACCCTTTAAACCATCCCTATACCCAATCAAGATGCATTTTTCAGATTTACTATCCAACTTGGTTCGTTTCTCCTTTGGAACATGTACATATGCATCACATCCAAATACCCTCAGATATGAAAGAGAGAGTTTCTTACCAGTCCATACTTCTTGTGGAGTCTTATCCTCCAACGCTGATGAAGGTGACCTGTTGACCAAGTAACATGCAGTATCCACCGCCTTGCCCAGAATTCCTGTCCTAACCCAGCACCACTGAGCATGCTTCTTGCCCTTTCCATCAACACCTTATTCATTCTTTCTGCGACTCCATTTTGTTGAGGTGTATATGGAGTAGTCTTCTGTCGTGCTATACCACACTTCTTACAGAATTCTTCAAATTCCTTGCTACAAAATTCTCCACCATTATCTCTATCCTCAGTACCTTTATCTTCTTCTCTGTCTAATTTTCCACCAGAGCCTTAAATTCTTTAAACCTGTCATAGACTTCAGATTTCTTCTTAAGGAAATATATCCATGTATTCCTTGAGAAGTCATCTATAAATGATACATAGTACACAGACTTACCCAGTGATGGAACCTTCACAGGTCCGAACACATCACTGTGCACAAGCTCTAATATCTGTTTCGTCCTCTTACCACCAGAGGGGAAACTCACCCGATTCTGCTTCCCATATACACAATTTTCACAGAAATCAAAATCCAGAGAGCTATAACTCATACCTTCTACCATACCTTCACCATGAAGTATTCGAAGGCCCTTCTCTCCAATATGTCCAAGCCTTTGATGCCACAGCATGGTCTTCTCTCCAGAGACCACTAGATTTTCTGCTCCATTTTCAGGAACCATAGAACTATTGCACCCATCAACAACAGTGCTACCTTGCAGCTTGTATAGAGTTCCAATCCGACTCCCTGCATCAATACCAGTGCTCCTCGAACCATCTTGCAGGTATCCTTCTCGAACACTGTCTTTACACCTGCATCATCCAACTTGCTTACAGAAATCAGATTTCTGGCCAAAGCAGGAATATGCAGAACACCCGGAAGGGTTCTAACCCTTCCACCTTGCAACTTCAACTTTACTTTTCCACGACCAATGATTCTAGCCTTCCTATCATCTCCTAAGAAGACATCACCACCATCGTATTTCTCATACTCACAGAAACACTCTCTATGGGGAGTGAAGTGAAAGGATGCACCTGAGTCAATCAACCATGCCTCATGATCTACATGTGTACTTGAAGAAGCCAAGTACACATCCCCACCTTCATCTGAGGTGGTTTTCGCCTCTGCAGAAGGAGCATCATCAGATCCCTTCCCTTTATCAGGAGCTTTATATTTACACTCCCTTCTGAAGTTCCCTTCCTTTCCGAATTTCCAGCACACCACCTTTGTAAGTTTTCCTGGAGATTTAGATCTCCCTCTAGATTTAGATCTCCCACTCGATGACTTATTTTTGTTTCTGTTCTGGGACCGTCCTCGTACAGACAAGGCATCACCATTCTGGTTGTCCCTATTTTTCCGTCTCATCTCCTCCGTCAGCAAGGCTGAGACTATTTCATCAAACTGCAAAGCAGTTGCATTGCTACCTATTGCAATAACCAGACTATCCCACAAATCTGGTAGAGAACACAACAAACTGATGCACTTATCTTCATCTGAAATTTTAATATCAACAGATGATAACTGGCTTACCACAATATTAAACACATTCAGATGCTCTGTCACCGAGTCTCCATCTTTCATCCTCAGGTTATACAACTTTTTCCGCAGGAATAGTTTGTTCACCAGAGACTTAGATTGGTACAAAGTCCCTAACTTGTCCCATAGAGCCTTCGTTGTAGCTTCCCCTGATACATTCAGCAATACTGAATCTGAGACAAACAATCGTATTGTGCTCTTTGCCTTCCAATCCAACTTCTTCCATTCTTCATCGGTCACTCCCATTGGTTTAGTACTCAGATCTACCGCGATCCACTAATCTTTATCCACCAACAGATTCTCCATCTTGAGTTTCCACAACTCAAAATTGTGACCATTGAACTTCTCAATCTCTATCTTTCTGCTGCTCGCCATCTTCTTTCACCAGCAGAATCGATCTCGTAGATCTCCCACTGAACAGGGTCTACCACAGGCCCGAGCGAAACCCCTCAGCAATAAAGGCATCCCCTTGAAGCCAAAACAGCTCTGATACCAAATGTAGGTTTTAACCTCGTATATAAATTACCTGCATATGAATTCTAAATCACAGGAAAAATAAAAATGCGAGAGCCTAACACATAAAACACATATACATAGAGATTTCCCACTGGATCCCAAAATCGAGACTACCAGCTTGATTTTTCATTTTGTTCCTTTCAATGTTACAATACATATTTATACATGTCGAAGCATCCAATACCATGGACCGAAAAAACATCACGTCCAAGACCATGGACCAAAAACCATAGGTAGGTTTGCCCAACCTAATATAGGGTCCAAAAAAAAATTTCTAGTACCAGTAGATTCAAAATCTCGTTGATCCGTTTGGATCAAGAAATATTCAGTATCAATAGCCCTATCATGGGGCTCAGGTCCAATACCATCCAGCCTAGCTACGACCAGATTCAGTTCAGTAATTCCTCAGGCACTATTCAAGTACCCTTGCAATAATAAAGACAACCTTTACAAAAACCAGGGCAGCCTTTGTTACCGCAAGGGAAACCTTTCTCATAGCAAGGGCTCCCCACGGGACAGTAAGGGAAAATTATCCTGTAGCAAGGTCACCTACAACAACCGCAAGGTCAATCCTTACAATAGTAGCAGTAGGCCACGCAGCGGCTGATGCAATATGCTCTGCATACCTCTCAACCCATACCCTCGTAGGGCCAACCTCTGCAACCCCAGGGGAAAATTTTGCAACCACAAGGTCAACCCTTGCAATAGAAAAACCAACCAGGGTAGTACCAACCCTTTTATACATATCAACAATGTCAACCCTTGCCGGGGAAGGGTCAAGGTGAAGTCTTGTAGCAACAGGCCCAAAATCCTCTTGTCCTAGGTCAACAGGTCCAAAATCTTGCCAACCAAGGGCATCAGGTACAAAACCCCTACATCCAAGGGAAACAAGTGTATCAACCTTATTCCCAAGGACTGTAGGTCTAGAACCCTCTTGTTTAGGGACAACAGGATCAACAACTGTACGTTCCAGGACAACAAGTCCCATATCCATATGTCCAAGGTCAACGGGCTCAACAACCTTTTAACCCATATGTTGCCTATCAACAAACTATGCCTGGATTGTTTCAAGGTATTCAAGGTCATTATCCTCCCTATGGTCAAGGTAATCCACAATGGGGGCAGCCTCAGATGCCATATGGCCAAAATCACCCATTGTGCAGCCAAAATCCTTACCATTAGGGATGGGCTCCTCCCTACAGGCTCGCTTATCGGCCTCCCATTCCTTTTAACACTCAATTACCTTTCTTGGCTACACTTGAGTTGCCAGATGTATCACGCCTTACGAATGATCCCATCCTTCATTCACCGTACTAGCCTTTAGTGCCATCCAAGATACCAAGTGATTTGCCAAAGTTCGATGGAAAAGCTAAAGAAGATCCTTAGGCCCATGTGATGACATATCACCTCTGGTGCTTTTCAAACTCATAGGTGGATGATTCCATTCGTCTTCATCATTTCCAATGAACCCTCACGGGTGCCGCAGTGAAATGGTACATCGAGCTATCTCGAAGTACTTTCCATGACTTCAATTCGTTAGCCATGGCTTTCATCACACATTTTCAGTTGTCGGTTCGCTATGAAACTAGCACCTATTTTCTCACATCGCTTAAGTAAGACACTGTGACACATATCTCTGATCATATCCATGAATGGAGATGTAGACATTGCTTGATCAAATTCGAGATAGCTGATCAATTACTCACTGAGTGGTTTACCAAATCATTCGTAGCCCTAATTTCTCATGATATAGCTAAGGGTGGATGCGTTACTGAAGAGCAAGCCATTGCCCATGCCCAGTACCTGGATCTGGTTTACTCTCAATCTCGCACTTTATACGAGTCATTAACCAATGCTCTGCGGCCATCATCTGATCCCACAACATCAAAGTCACTAGCTATTCCTCCCATTGCTGGAGTTATTGGTTCATTATCCCAGACCCCTGCTAAAACTTCTTCCAAATAGAAGTCAGTCTCGAATGTTGCTCCTAATAGTTCATCTCAAAATATGCCAGGCCCCGGTAAAACCTCAGAGGCCCCTTCTATTTAGTCTATGCAGCAAACAAATCCTCGAAAGGAAAAAAGAGAGGTAAAGGCAAAGCTAAAGCCGATGCCCCGAAATAGGGTCCTCCCAAATCGTCCGCTGACAAATCTTCGCAACGGAAACCTAAGTATCCCTGCCTCATTTACGAGGAGGATCACTACACTAAGGATTATCCTCGATGATCCAAGGTTAGTCACCTGCTCAAAGGGACCCCTGTTGTCTTTAAAGAGCCATTTCCATCTCAGCAGACCCAAATGGTAGACCAACCATGATCTGCCTCCTCTGGATCTCAAGTGTTCATGATGAGCACACCCATTAATGTGGCTACTCAATCGAAATATTATCAAACTCTAGCTCTGGTAGGTAGGAAAGAAAAAGAAGCTACACCTTCTTCTTCTACCCCGATTTTTGGCCCTCTGCAAATCGAGCACCCTAACCCTAATTACACTACACGGACACCCTCTCGAGGTGTGAAATCCTTGTATAATATCAATACCCGAGCCACTCAATAGTACAATATTGTTGAGGATTTGGCTCAGGAACCCTCAGCGATGTCGGCTTTCGAAGTACTCCAAAGTTGCCCATCGCAGCATAAATCTTTGATGTTAGCTATCGGCGGCGTCAATCCCACCAATTTTAATTTGATATGTTTCAATCTAGAGAACTGTGTTCCATGAATCCCTCATTGGATTTCCTTTCTTATTCAAGTAATCATTAACGAGAAGACCATCCACCGCACTGTCATCGATGAATGTGCTTACACCTGCATCATGTCAACTGCATGTTGGAAGGCTATTGGTTCCCCTGCACTGAACCAGTCTATAAACACATTCGAAGCCTTCGATGGGTGTGATTCATGACCCTTCAGTGTCTTACCTAACCTTACCATCACCATGGAAGGAAAGACAATGCAATTCGAAGTAGAGATTTTTGACACCAATCTCAATTATAATCTTCTACTTGGCTGAATTTGGACTCATTCCATGCATACCGTGGCCTCCTCTTTGTTTCATGTGATCCATTTTCTCCTTCAAGGGATGATTGTCATCATTTTTTAGTTTTCTTTCTTTGCCTCCTCCTCTTCGAATGACAATGTTCCATACATCAAGTGCTTTAGTGCTCCCTATGAGAGTGTGGGGGCAAGTCTCTTTAAAGATTCTGCCTTAATGGGAATTTTTCCACTCCCACCTCCTCATGTTGCCTCTGTCAACATCATCTACATTAAATCTGATCCCTGGGTCATACCTACATCGGATCTTGTTGATACTTCGGGCGAGGTTATGTCGCTTAGTCCTACCGAAGTCAATTACGTGGTAATTGTTTTGGCTTCGAGCTCTACATCCTCTAATTCTCATATGTCTAAGACCTCCCTTAATATGTACTCTCAATCCCCCTAGCTTGGCACTTTGGAATCATCCGATCACTTAGCCGAGACCTTCCTCACTGACGAAGGTATCATGGAAATCATGTCCCTCGAGGAACCATCATGGATCGATACTCATCATTGCTCCTCGTTCCCACTCGCCCATCGGTCATGTCTATCGATTTCAAAGAGTCCTCTTCTCCATTTCCAGCACCGACTGTTACTCATGAAGTATGCTCGAAAGGAAATCTAGGTAATATTACCCAAATGATACCGATTGACATTTCTATCAAATCCATTGTCGTTGAACATGTTCATATTGGGGTATCTTGTTCTCTGGATGAGATCAAGACATATACTCATTTATATCAGGTATTTCATGATGTGTTTGCATGGTCTTACGAAGAAATGCCTAGCATCGATCCTAGCATTGTGGTGCATGAAATACCAACATATATGCATGTGATGCCCGTTCGCCAATGGCTTCACCCGGTGCACCCTAGGAAGGTCGCTACTATTAAGCGTAAAGTCATTAAGCTTCTCAAAGATGGGTTCATTTATCCCATCCCCCTTATAGACTGGGTGTCTAATATTATCCCAGTGACTAAAAAACAAGGCATGATCCGTCTTTGCGTGGATTATCAAGGTCTTAATCATGCTTGTCCTAAAGACAACTATCCTACTCCCTTCATTGATCAAATCATTGATGAATGCGCCAGGAGTGAGACCTTTTCCTTTATGGACAGTTTTTCTGGTTATAACCAGATTAATATTGTGCCAGGTGACCAAGAGAAGACAACCTTTATCTTTCCATGGGGTACGTTCGTGTACAAGAAGCTCCCTTTTGGCATCAAAAATGTTGGAGCCACGTTTCAACAGGAAATTTCCTATGCGTTTCATGATATTCGCAACATTGTCTAGCCTTACATGGATGACCTTCCTGCCCATTCTCGTAAGTGCCAAGATCACCCACACCATCTTCGGCAGATTTTTCTATGCTGCACACACTATAACATTCAGTTAAATCCACAGAAATGTGTTTTCTGCATGGAATCAGGACGACTCCTCGGCTTCATCATTTCCAAAGACAGTATTCGCTTAGATCTGCTAAAATTCAAGGCCATTGTAAGTTTACCCCCTCCATCTTCATTGCACCAACTCTAGACCCTGCAAGGAAAGGTCAACTTTCTCCATCATTTTAGACCCAACTATGTCAGGCTAGCCACAGGATTTACCCAGTTGCTCAAATAAGGAACGCCCTTTGCATGGGACAAGGTGGCCCAAAAATATTTTGATAATATTAATGCCATCCTCATAAATGCTCCTCTATTGCATCCACCAGACTATTATCGAGATTACTTCCTTTACCTAGTCACGGCCCCTAGCACCATTGCTATGGTTTTGGTCCAAGACAACGACAAAGGCAGTGAACATGTGATAAACTGCCTTAATCGGAATTTGCTCGACATTGAAACACGTTATGCACATGTCAAGAAGTTGGCTTTGGCTACAGTTTAGGTTGTTCAATGATTTCGACACTATATCCTTTTATGTACGGCTACAGTGATTTCTGAATGCAACCCTATGACCTATATCCTGACTCATTAGTTTCTGGGGGGGAAAGTATTCTAAATGGATCCTTATCCTACAAGAATTCGATTTGGTCTTCACTACGGCCAAATCTAAGAGGTCACTTGTTTTCGCTGAATTGATTTGTTCCCTTCCCTCCAAAGCTCTCCCTACTGGTGCTGATGAACAACTTCTAGATAAGACTCTTTTCCTGATTAGCACCCTTGATCCATGGTACGGTGATATCATCATGTATCTCCAAACCTCCATGTTTCGGTACACGTTGACCAAGGATGATCGTCAAAGGATTCAACATCATTCCCAACCCTACCATATTATTGGTGATACTTTATACTGTGTCAGTGTTGATTATGTTCTTTGTTGATGCCTCACGATCCAGGAAGCTAAAAGAGCTCTCAATGATTGCCACTTTGGGGCATGTGGTGGTCATATGTTTGATTATGCCACAACTCTGAAAATCCTTCGCGCTGGTTATTGCTGGTCATCTAAGCTCAAAGACTACATTCTTACTATCCATAAGTGTCACGAATGCCAAATTTACCAATGCAAGATGCGTGCCCCACCTGCTCACCTACACCCCGTCATTACCGTTGGTCCCTTTTCCAAATGGGGCATTGATTATATGACATGTAACCCTCATTCGGCTGTGGGGCATGGCCATATTATCATCACTATGGATTATTTCACCAAATAGGCTAAAGTGTTGCCTACATATTCTGGAGATGGTAATATGGCAGCTCAATTCTTTTTTAACCATGTTATTTCTAGGTTTGGCGTACCCCAAGCCATTGTCACAGACCATGGCTCCCATTTCAGAGATTACATGATGGCAGAACTGACATCTGCATTGGGCTTGTGCCACGATGGCTTGACCACATATTATCCTGAGGCCAACGACCAAGTTGAAGCCATGAAGAAGGCTTTGGTCACCATGCTTCAATGTACTATTGGGATGCACAAGTCAAATAGGCATCTCATGCTCTTTCTAGCTCTGTGGGCCTACCAAACTTCAACCAAAGACGCCACTGCTTTCACACCTTTCCAGCTGGTCTATGGTATGGAAGCAACATTGCCGATCAAATGCGAGATTCCTTCACTCAAGCTAGCTGTTGAACTCCTCCCTGAAAAATCACCTCAAGAGGAATGCCTCTTATATTTAGAACAACTGGACGAGACTCGCCATCTCACTACCTTGGTCATCGAAGCACAAAAGAAATGGGTCAAATCCCATTTCGATTAGTCGGTCTCCCCTCATGCTTGCTCTAAGGGTGATTTTGTCCTGCTATACGACCAAGCTAACAATAAGCTGGGGGCAGGCAAGTTCAAACTTATGGGGCATGGGCCCTATATTGTAAAATGTGTTTTGTAGAAAGGAGCCTATGAGTTTATTTATTATGAAGGAAATCCTTTCGATAAGCCCCAAAACGGGATTTACCTAAAAAAGTACTATGCTTAGGTCATCTTGCATGGTTACTTATGTACATTAGTGTGTGATTCATTTGTGTACAACATGGTTTTCTGTGTTAGTCTTCAAACAACTTTCCTATTTACTATGCTTTTCTTGCTTTGTAGATGTGTTTTGGGAAATTTTAGTGCTTCTTAAATAGCGCCTAACCCCTAGACATAGTAGCAAGTCTAGAACAACAATTAAAGTAATTCTATTTCTTTTCCTATAGCTAATAGATGAAAGAAAGAGGAGCAAAAGTACCAACCTGGATCTCTCACTCGATCCCTCTTCCCTTTCACTATTTTCGCCACTCCCTTCCATACTTAAGTCACTTGAAAGGTACCTGCACACAAGCTGAGACAGGAAACCATCAAAGCATACATATTGATCTGTTAACTAAACACATTATAGAATCGAAAATACACTGTACATTTCATAACACATGAATGGAAAAAGAAAAGAACTCTTTATTGATAGAAAGGAAGATTACAACCCATGTAGATGCATGTCTGATTTAGCGTCATCCTCCCAGCTTCAAACCCTTCTCTCCTCATGGAAACAAAAATTTGACATGACAATACTACTCTCTCTACTAATCTCATCCAAGAAGCATTTCCTTAGCTCAAGAAGTTCCAACCTTGACCAGCTTTGGGAGGACTGGTCCTTTTATAGCTATAGGGAGGAAGTTGGGCATTAAATGGCCTTCATAAATGCTTTTCCATTAATGGGAATTGGTTCCATGAGAGAGGGGATATGTGGATTGAGGATGATCCATCCTTCCCCTCATCCAAAAGCGTACCCTATCCCTCTAGATGCTTCTAGAAACTTCCATTGGATAAGGAATCCAATGAGGATTTTAGTTGTCTCGCACCCATCACACCCTAAACAAAGGCTAGGTGTGATGCATAACACCCAAACAATGTGGCACCTGCTATGCATAGCACCCTAAAACAGGGCTTCCTGTAATGATTGCTTTAGAGGCACTTTTAGATGATTTTTGACATGCAACTTGGTGAAAAGCAAGAATGATGCATGATGACTTCATTAGGGAATGAAAACAACTTAATTAGGTGTTGATGGAACCTAATAACATAGATTTGGAAGCTAGGGTTGATGTGCCCCAATTTTCCTACAACAGTTTCCCCCTAAAGCATGAAGTCGAAAATAACCATGTCGAGTGAGATGCTTTACCATTTGGAGAGATGGTTTCGAACCGGAAGGTGACCTGCATCAGTTACAATAAAAATATCATGATACTTTGATTTGTTTCTCATAATTTAGCTCAGGGAAGGCATACCCATGCTCAACTTTATAAACTCTCATTAAATGTACAAATATAGTTGTCTACAGATATAGACCCATGAATGGATGACCATAAATGTAAGGCCATTGTACATTTGATATAGTACTCCTGAAAGTATCGCAGCCCGGATGGATGAAACTAGATCTGGGGTCTTCAATCTCATCTAATTTTTCACTCAAGTAAAAATCTGACTATGTGAATGAATGATTCGAAGTCAAACATGGAGAGACATCATCTGATTACCAACCAATGATGTAAGCCGTTAATAGATGTGAGAGGAATCACCAATAATGAAAATGACTCTCAATGTACTAAAGTACATTTCACATGGTGTGAATAAATGATTTGATGTTGAACACCATACGAAGTCTTTCGGTCGAAGGCCATTGATGTCAACCTATCGCCGGAAGCGAGAAACCTGTCATTGATGTATGCAATCCTCAAGGTACTGAAAGGTTGTTTCTAAGTCAACTTCTTGGATGATGTGCTGATGTCGACAAGAAGCGATTCGTCGCAGGTGGGCCTTTACGTATCCCACATAAACGACACAAAATGAGGTAAACGATTTTCTAAGATGAAACATTGACTGATGACACAAGGTTCAAGAATGGCGAGCATGAAAATGAAGGTTTACTGTATTGCAAAGGATGAGGTTTTGAACTGAATGACTTCTCTTGAACATATCGACGACATTGAAGTGAATTGGTAGCATTCACCCAAAACAAAGTGATGGATGGTATTATAGACCAATGGTGTGATAACCATCAAGCTAAATGACCCAACCCACATAGTCATGGTGATGAGGTGAAAGTGTCATGTTCAAGAGTGACCTGCTACCATAAAGCGTTCCGAACTTTTTTCCATTTTTCCCCAATCATTTCTGACGAGTACCTCTTTATTTTTTATAAAGCTTGAGGAGGATAACATATGCTTGTTGTATAATTCCACCCTTCGGGTGAATCCATCACTATTTGATGTTTTAACGAGTCTAGCGAAGCTAAAACTTGGTCTTGTCTAAATGGACAAGTTTGTCGCTATTTGATGCTTTTAACAAGTTTAAAGACAAAGATAAGTTGGCCCTTTTCATGTTTAGAGAGTCTGAAAAGGGACTAAAAGAGAACTCCAAAAGTTCTTTTTCGTACATTTGTCTCTCAAGCCCGAAAAAGAATAAAACAATACAAGAGAGAACCTATTGATCATGTTTGACCAACGAGTACCTTTTTCGTAGTTAATCTATCTCAGCCCGGAAAAGGGGTAAAACTATACTGAGTAGATATCGATTCTGATCCATTAACGAGCAAGAAATGACAAGGGCTCGAAACACTTTTCATGTTTAGAGAGTCTAAAAAGAGCTTAAAGAGGACTCTACTTTGAGGAACGAGTGGTATCTAGGGTAGCAACTGGTTCCGGTGATGTGGGAACTTCTCAAAACATGTTGATTTATGTGAAGAGGTTGGCTAATAGACCACTCATTGCAACTGTTCCTCAAAAAGGGTAAAACAACCAAGTGAAAGTGTATAATTGGCCAAAGAGATGGTGGTGATGGGATGAAGGAAACCAAGGCTCATCTGATGAAAAGGCTAATAAAATGGTAATCACAAGGGTTAAAATGGAAATGGGTTCATTTTTACACAAGCTTGAACTATAGGGAACTATGCTTGGATTCAGTTTCATGTTTACACAAGCTTGAAACGAAAAAATATGTTTGGATTTAGTTTCATTTTTATACAAGCTCAAAACGAAAAACTATGCTTGGTTTCAGTTTCATTTTTACACAAGATTAAAATGAAAAACTATGCTTCGCTTCAGTTTCATTTTTACACAAGCTTAAAACAAAAAACTATGCTTGAATTGGTTTGCATGCCCTCAGCTTGATGAAAAGGAGAGTCTCCCATAACCAGATGGAAATCGCTGCGCTGAAGCAGGATGGTTATCCAACACCTTTGTGGCTTTGTCTAGATAAACAAAGGTGAATTGGGTGATTCCGTTCACATAACCTATAGGGAGACTAAACTTTACCACTAGGTGCATGCCCCCCAAGCTTCATTACATTCACCTAAGTAGACTACTCATGGTTATCAGGTGGATGGAATGAAGGTTCGTTTACGAGATCAAGTGAAATACTCGACTGGGATTTTATGAGATCTAATCAAAGATTCAAATTGGAACTTTTCTCTAGGGGACTTTGTTTCATTTTTTAATGAGCTTGACACAAGACAAGGAACTCTGCTCAAATTCCTTGTTTCATTTTTTAACTAGGTTGACACAAGACCACGAACTATCCTCAGATTTTTTGATCTCAAATCATAAGTGGTCATGAAGGAGAGATCTGGTTCCAATGCCCCCAGTACATGATGTACAACATCACTGAATTGATCGTCAGTTAATGTAGGTATGGAACAGGTTGCCACATTATTTCCTATGGTGGGGATGATACCATTGGTATAAATGGACCATTTAGGGAGGATGGTTGACTAGGAACCATATTTGGACCGGGAAATGAAAGCTGGTCAGCGGTGACAGCCTTCATTTGGGAAACAAATCACTCGGAAGAGTGTTGAAACTATAGCTCCCATGCCATAAACATAGTTGCACCCAAGAAGTAAATTGTAATCTAAAGGTCCTGGGACTACCATCACGTTTAGATAAATGGTTTTTCCTCCCAAAGTAATAGGTAACTAAGGAAGGATCCCCAATGGTTGACTAGTTCCTCTATTAAAAACCAACAGATTCTGTGTAACTAGTACAAGAAATGGCAAAACAAGCGCTTTCCAAGCAGTTGAGGAAAGGATACTCACTGATGCACCTTCATCTATAATAGTGCATGATACAATCATATTACAAACTTGTACTATGATTTGGAAAGGCACATAAGAAGGAAGGTGAAATGTTGCCAGTCGATTCCAATCAACGGAAGTGGCTAGACTACTTGGAGGGGGGACCGTATAAATAGGAGGATTAACCCCTTGAGTTATAAGAACTAGTGGATTTTCCTCCTATCTTGATGGAATAGGAGGACTACTCCCAAGCTCCTTAGAATCTAAAGAAACAAAAAGAACTTGAGTGGTATCATGTTCACTCTCTTCGGGAAAGGTACGATTAGCTAAAGGTGAAATCGGGTCAACTGTTACCTCGACCTATTGATTTGGGTCGGGCATAGACTCAGAGGATTCACTTTAAGAGAGAGTGTGTTTGACCGACAGTTGATTTGAGTCAGTCAATTCATCAACTAGTGAAGGATTTAGGGAGAGTTTCCTATAACTAGATGGAATTCGCTACGGTGAAGCAGGACAGTTATCCAATACTTTCTTGGCTTCATCTAGATAGGGACAAAGGTGAATGGGGTGATTCCCTTCACATAACCTACATGGAAACTTAACTTTTCACTTCTTTCCATGAACTTTACTATCACTAGTTGATGGTATGTCACCAACATGATCTCTAGAGTTTGATGACATGGGATGATGTGAACGAGAAGACCCTTCCTGTAAGATCTGAGGAATATCGAGACAACTTCGAAGAAGATGGTCTCCCGCACAAAGTTTGCATGGATATCAAAATTTGTGAGGCTTAACAGATGGTTTCTCATTAGATGTTCCATTCAAAATAATGGTTGCTTGGTTTCCCCTCTGTTGAACTTGCTTCTTCTTCTTCTTCCTCCCTTTCTTCTTCTTCTTAGCCACCTGGTTACTAGTACCAATACTTTCACCAGGCGAAGAGGAAGAAGGGGAGGAAGAAACAACCGAGGAAGAAGACAAAGGGTCAACTTTAGGATCAACTGAAGGTTGATTTTTTCCAGTTGGAGGAGTACTTTATTGTGGTGAGATCATGACATTTTGAACCAAAGAGGTTGAAAATAACCATACTGGCAAGCCAATGGTAAATCCCGGAAGGGACAATGTAGCCATATATGGAGCATCGATATTTCCAAACGGAGGAAAAGGAATAGGATTCCCATCAAAATGAATTCTCTGATTGGTGGACTCCGGATTTGTCGCCATATGTTTCAACCTAAGATAAACTAAAAAAAACAAGCATGGAGGATTTTATTTGCGGTCAATTAATTTTTACGACACTAGAACTTAACTTTGATTTTTCATGTTTTAAGAGTCGAGAAGAAGCAAAAGATGACTCTAGTCGCTTTTGTTGTTTAATGAGCTTGAAAGGACAAGTGCTCAGATGAACCTTTTCTTTTAAGGAGTCGAAAAGGAGCAAAAGTGACTACTCTGGAGATACTAAGCAAGAGGGTTTACCAAACTAATCACAAAACAACAATATAGACCTTGGTGGTAAATTAAAGATAAATTACCAAGGATTTACCGTACGGTAGTCAGTCTTCCTGAACGTTGTGCTCGGTGCATTGTGATCGATAAGGCGGCAGACTCACCTTCCTAAGGATAAACGATTTAAGCCTATTAGGGTCTCCTACTATATACACAATGGTACAAGAAGCACAAGTCCGTACTAGTACTTACCTGTTCAGAGAGGAGGAATCACCCAACCTCAATGAAATGACAACCACTAGGTTGTAAGACGCCAGAACATGTCTCTAGCCTAGACACTTCTAGATGTTTGCATTAAATTCCAATGCATTTTTAGGTTAGTTGAGGTTAATTTTAGGTTGATCTTGCTTAAAATTTGCCTTTGGGTTTGACCATGTGATGTTTTCTAAAATTCCTAAAAATGCAACTAATATGAGAAGCATTATTTTCATTTGTTCAAACATTGAAAATCCTAGCTACAAGGGATAGAGCAAACAAGTACTTTTTGGATCAAACAACAAAGGGCACTCACTAATGCATTTCCCTAACCATTCCTTTTAAGCACACACATTCAATCTCCTAAAATGCAATTACATGTATTTCTTTTTCTTTTCAGTTCTCCTTAATGTGAATTATGCACTAAAGAAAACAAATGCACAATGATTCAAAAGCTCTTTTCACACAAATGTCAATTTATGACAATTTCACTTAAAGATAAAGGAAGAGTAAACGACACTTTCAACTTTAAGGAAACGAAGATTTTCGACACTTAAACGAAAATATGAATCAGATGCACAAAATAGACCAATCGATTGTTCAATAAAGGAAGATTTTATGGCACTTCAAAACAATCAATTGAAACTACTTTCGACTACAGACTGCAAATGATAAAACAAATACATAAACAAACATCTAACAATCCAGTCTAAAATGGGTCGAAAGAAGGAAACAAGACTGCTTTCAGAGACCAAATTTCATCAAAATCAAGAAGACAATTTAAACAACTGAAAATTGACTTAAGGATTGAGCTCCTAGATGGAAAAATTGCTCCAAAAGGGACCATCGCATGCCACAGTGAGGGACAGTGTGATGCATAGCACTATCTCAGTGTAGAGGGTACTATGCATAGCACCCTACCAGTTACAAAGGTGCTATGATTCCAGAATGACAATTTTATGCTCAAAATTGACTCAATTTCAGTGAATTGGACTTAAATTCGATGAAAAACAGAGGGTAAAGTATGTCAAAGTGTTCTAAGAGGAAAAATGGCTAATAATGAAGGGCATTCTTAACACTTTTTGCACAAAATAAAATTCTCAAAATATAAACTAAACCAGAGATTGACTGAAGTAGCATTTATCTACTAAGCAATTGTATAACAAAAGTGGTTCGAAGGCTTCCTGGCTTACTTCAGACTCTATCTATAGTTTATATAACCCATCATAGAGCAAAAAATAGCAAAAAACCATCATTGTTCTCCAGCAGAGTCACCAATTTGTTTTGGGAAATTTTAATGCTTCTTAAATAGTGCCTAACCCCTAGACCTAGTAGCAAGTCTCGAACAATAGTTAAAGTAATTCTATTGCTTTTCTTATAGCTAAAAGATGAAAGAAAGAGGAGCAAAAGTACCAACCTAGATCTCTCCCTTGATCCCTCTTCCCTTTGACCGTTTTCGCCACTCCCTTATGTACTTAAGTCGCTTGAAAGGTACCTGCACACAAACCGAGACAGAAAACCATCAAAGCATACATATTGATCTGTTAACTAAACACATTATAGAATCGAAAATACAATGTACATTTCATAACACATGAATGGAAAAAGCAGAAAACTCTTTATTGATAGGGAGGAAGATTACACTCATGTAGATGCATGTCCGATTCAACGTCATCCTCCCAACTTCAAACCCTTCTCTCCTCACGGAAACAACAATTTGACATGATAACAGTACTCTCTCTACTCTTCTCATCCAAGCAACATTTTCTTAGCTCAATAAGTTCCAACCTAGACCAGCTTTGGGAGGACTATTCCTTTTATACCTGTAGGGAGGAAGTTGGGCATTAAATGGCCTTCATAAATGATTTTCCATTAATGGGAATTGGTTCCGTGAGAGAGGGGATAAGTGGATTGAGGATGATCCATCCTTCCCCTCATCCAAAAGCGTACCCTATCCCTCTAGATGCTTCTAGAAACTTCCATTGGATAAGGAATCCAATGAGGATTTTACTTGTCTCACACCCATTACAACCTAAACAAAGGCTAGGGTCGATGCATAGCACCCAGACAATGTGGCACCTGCTATGCATAGGTGCTAGCACCCTAACACAGGGATTCCTACAATGATTGCTTTAGAGGCACTTTTTGGATGATTTTGGACATGGAACTTGGTGAAAAGCAAGAATTATGCATGATGACTTCATTAGGGAATGAAAACAACTTAATTAGGGGTTGATTGACCCTAATAACATGGATTTGGAAGCTAGGGTTGATGTGCCAAAATTTTCCTGTAACAAGATGTCTACAACTCCTCATGTTGGTTTCGCTAATGGTGCTTGCCGTAGTACCCGGAACCTATCATCCGTGGCATGGGCTATATATGACCCTAATGGTGAGTTGATTGACCTTGAAGGTATCTTCCTGGGTCGTACAACCAACAAAATTGCTGAATATAGTGTGGTCATCGAACTATTATCAAAAGCCATCGCTCTGGGCATCAGAGAATTGGTTGTCAACCTGGATTCATAGTTTGTCGTCCTTCAATTCAACAGGCAATATTCCATCAGGAACCCTCAAATATTACGAATGTATTTTCTTATCCATCTATTGGAAAGACATTTTTATTATACTACATATCATCATATTCCCAGACACATGAATACATTGATAGATGCATTAGCTAATTACGTGTTGGATAGACATTTACGAAACATGTAAAGGATAAAACAAACCATTTGTACCATAATAGACAGGAAAATACAACATATATATATATATATATATATATGGTGGGAATATTTGATACATCAGAACCCCAAAAAATAATATGTGTGTCTATAATAACATCAGCGGCTCGCAGGCCTTATACATCCGTCGCACGCAGGCCTAAAAAAATATGTAAGTGCTGGACCTAGAATCTACTTAGCATGGTGGTCATGGTAGCATGAGACAACTCATGCAACACAACTCAGTATTCGGCGGATTTGATATGAGAATCCCACTGTGTGCCTTTGGTACCGATGGGGCATGTCTCCTATCTGAGCATACTCCAAGATACCATGAGTCAACCCCTCAAGGTTCCTCGCGATCTGCTCCTCGCTGTCTCTCCCTTCCTAATAAGGGACAACAACATCAATAGGACGGGGGACACGCCTAGCTATCGGGGGCATTCCGGCTGGCTACTCTGGTCCAACATCTACATAAACAAGAGAAATGTTATAAGCACACATATACCAAAAAAATTTAAAAATTCTCAAAATTAAAAAAAATTGATTTTTTACCTTCATCATCGAAGTCCTCTGCATCTGGTAAGGGCATATCTAGATCTCTGTAGAAATCAGTGCCACTTTACGACCAGTCCTCCACGACAATCTTCTGTCGTTGTAGCCATGAGAAGAATGTCGGTTGGTATGACATATGCTAATCCCAGTGATCCTAGGCGTCAGACGACTCTAGTGGGCCATTAGTGAGTCGCGTGGCGCAGGAAGATCAACCTCAGTCAACTGATACTAGAACATTGGCACTCGTTCTAGGAAAAAGGTCACAATTATTGTTCCGAAGCCAAATTGCTTCAGATTCCCCACCTTGGCCTTGGACAACTAGTTCTTGATGTTCATCTTCATGGCCTCTGCCCAGTTGAAGATCATAGGAGGTGTGTAGTCATTAGCATAAAGGAACTTCGACTTGTTAGTCTCATGTTCCACCTGGGACCCCACCACTATGTTTATAGTCAATAGAAGCACCCTCAGTGTGAAATCCCACACACTGTAAATCTCTATCTTCCCACTCTTGGATTTCAGGGCCTCAGGGCAGTGTCCAAAAAGTAGGGAAGATATGCCTACCCTGATCGAACGTGACCCATACAAGTTCATTGGATCACCTCTTCGAGATAGTCTAGTGATGAAGTAGATATTTGAAGTTGTCAACTCCAGCTCCTGGTCCCCAATGGAAAAAATCTCGTGATTAATGTCCCAAAGGCTTATCAAGTATCGAAGCAACTCGGGCTGGGCCCACATCCCTGGTGTAAGGAAAAATTTGAGGAGCCCAGAAGCCCTAAAAGCCTCTAGGCAATTTGGACCATTCAGTGCCTAAGTGTCAACATCTTGATGTTCCCTTTCCTTCCAATCCACCATTTTCGACAATTTCTCTCCTGCAAAAGCCATTACTTTAAGTCAATAATCATCATTGGCATATAAAATTCAAGTTTAAATTGTAAATTTTTGAGAAAAAATGCTTTTTCCCTATCCGCAACACTGGTGTGCCTATTTTAAAAACAGTTGCGCTGATCAGCGTGGATGGTCATGCAAATCACCCTCGGCTGGCGCGATCCCATGCCCGGAAATTGTACCGACCAAGGGCGATTTTTTTTCAAAAAACTCCCTAAAAATCCAAAAAAAAAGGCTAAAAGCAGAAATCAATAGCATGAAAATGGAGCTCAGAGCTTCAGCTATTATCTGGAACTAACAGCTCGTCAGTTGACCCCCTGGATCACCCGTAATCTACTCTGGAACAACTAGAGAAAAAGTGCGTAAAAAGTCTTCACTGCTAAGGTAAAATGGTAAATGGTAAAAATAGGTTTACTTTTCCCGCTTTTTATTCATTTTTCATAAGAATATCAGGTTTTGTAAATGTTTTTGACCTATTTTACCTCAAGGACTCGATAATACACTTTTCCTTACTTGCGCAGCAACAGGTAATGGATGTTCGACAATGACGATGAGCCACATTTTAGCTCTTTTCTCGACTCATTAAACTCATATGAAAATATTGCCGAGTATTTTTTCCCTTTTTTACTCATTAAAGAGAATAAAAATGGGGGGTCTGCTTTCAGCTCTTTTTTGACCCCTTAAAAGAGAAAATATGGACAAACCCTTGTCATTTCGAACTCATTAATGGATGCGAAATGTCATGTGCCCAATATAAGTTTACCCCATTTTCGGGTTGGGAGGCACTATTTACAAAAAAGGTACTCCTTGACTGAAATGGTCAAGCAATTCTCTCAAGTATTGTTTTCTACCTGTTCGGGCTTGAGAGACTCAAATGTATGAAAAGGGACCATGCAGAGTTTTCTTTTACGTGTCTTTTTCAAACTCTCTAAACATGAAAAAGATACCAAGTTACACCTTTGTAGGACTCGTCATCATGATGAACATGAGCTTCACCTTCCTAGGGCTCGTTAAAATTACTTGGTTGGATTGATCTGAAGGATGAACTTACAGTGAAAGCATATGCTATCTCCTTCAAGCTTGCGATTAAAAAGTAATTGGGGTACTCGCCAGAAATGGTGGGGGAAAATTTGGACATCTATCAGTCATGTCGGCAGCTCACTCTTGAACATGACACTCTTTGCTTCGTTTCAGAATGCGACATGCTCCTTTACATCATTGACCTTCCTGGATTTGGGCTGTTCATTTTTTCCTTCCATTTGATCTCTACCACATCATCATGACCACTGACCCCATGGATCCAAAATCTACCAAACTTCTAGTTGTATCACCGATATGTTCAAGAGTTGTCCTTCTGCAATTACACTTACCTCTTATTCTCTATATCATTCAAAATCATTTTGCATCCTCTCATCTCGTGTCGATGATGTGGGATTAATTATGGCCCTCCTTTAAGATGGTCGCTTTCCATCGACTTCAACTCATTATCTGGAAAGTTGACCAAGAGACTCCCTTCCAGTACCTTAGATCTTGTGCTTGTTAACAGTTTACATCATTGACTGGTAATCAAGCAACTTTCTAGCATGTTTGACGTCAACACATCCATTCGCATGTTAGGATTTGTACTTTGATTGGGTCGTGTTGGAGTGCAAGACCCTGGACTTAGATCACACAAGTCCAGGTTGCGAAGTGGTATGACATGTTTTATGATGATATGCATGTCTCTTTTAGATGGTTGGCTACGACCAGACCATGAGTTATCATATGTGATCCTTCTCATTATTGGATGGCTGCGTCCATGCCACGCTTCATGTATCATTTGACAGAGATCTCAGTTTATGTATATGTATCTGTACTTTCTTGTAGGTTTTCCAATGGCAAACCGGTTCTCTGCACTGATTTATAAATCATTTCACCCCTCACTCCTCTCATCCTTCACACTTTTGGGGGCATCTAATACACAAAATTTTGTCACTGTCCTGTACTCCCTATTCCTTGATCCTATATGACCTATACAATGAATCCGCATGCTTTGCCTTCATGGAGAAACTCCCATTATGTGAATTATCTTTATGTGGTTTGATCATATATCTGAATAACTGGTGCAATGTTGTAGTCTGTAAATATGATGATCTAGGTATGACTGAAGTCTGGAATAGTTGTAACATTTAAATCATCATTTACATATTTGTATGTAGGTTCACTTTAGAAAAGAAGCATATACATGTTGGTTCTGCATATCAAAGCAGCATATACATCATAAATTTGATTTGCAGATCTGTACACTGGTTTTCTTTGAGGAAAGCACGTACGCACACAGGTTCGACACAAGTAAGTAGCATATACCTTTTAAAATATGTTTTAGTTGCTTTTGTTTGCTGTTGTAGTGTTCTGGGTTCTAGTTACTGTATTCTGGTGACAGCATTCTAAATGATCAGCTTAATGGGTTGTCAAACTAATTGATCGATCCGGTAGTAGTTGGTTCAAAAGGAGATTGGTTGATGCAGAAATATTTGATGATTGAATGATGTTGTTGATGGATCTAGTCTGAAAATTTATGAAACGTGGTCCTTGGAAGGGAAGAGAAGGTTGTAACCTTCTGTAGGCCAGCACCTACGAACTAGTAAACATATCAACTAGTACAAGAGCTAGGGGGTTGTAGCTCCCTTCCAATAGAAGCTGGAGAATGAGAGAAGGTTGTAGCCTTCTTCAGGTAGAAGCTTGCATACTGGTATAAGACTGCACTAGTACAAAAATTGTAAACAGAATTTTCTTATTATTAAAAGAAGACAGAGATGACAACAGCAGGTGGTTTTCACCCACATTAGGTTTCCATCTTATATCTTGGAGTTCATGTGTATTGCTTTTGCGTGATGCTTTATTATGTTTTTACTACACTGTGTAATGAATTCCTGATATACTGGTTAAAGTTCAATGCATTCTAATTTGGGTAAATCAGGAGATCTCTGCATATACGCTAGTTGCATTAAGTATAGTTGCATATACATGCAAGTTCACTAAGCTGAAGTAGCATATACAAATCAGTTTTGAAATTTAAATTATTGATCTGATAATACTGATTCACCCCCCCTCTCAGTATTATTTCCAACAATTTGGTATCAGAGTAGGTCCTTCAGAAGAAGCATGATCGCTTGAAGGAAGATCCAGCATCATGAGTAATCAAGAAAGCGGAGGATCCATCAGACCGCCAATCTTTGATGGGAGCAACTTTGTTTATTGAAAGGTTAGAACCACAACCTATCTTCAATAACTTGGAACAGATGTCTGGGAAATTGTGGAAGGAGGATATACATTTCCATCAGCAATTCCTATAGATACAGCAAGGAAAAAGCAATATGAAACCAATGCCAAGGCTATCAATAAATTATTGGGAAGTGTGTCACAATCAGAGTTTGTCAAAGTTATGCAGCTTAAATCAGCCAAAAAAATATGGGACAAAATCGTTCTAAGCTACAAAGGAGACTCTTAGGTAAAACGTGCTAAATTGCAAGCTCTCGGAATTCAATATGAAACTCTCAAGATGTACGATGATGAAATTATAGCTAGTTACTTATTATGTATAGATGAGGTTGTCAATTGCAGGAAGTATCTGGGTGAAGAGATAATGGACGTTACCTTAGCTGAAATTTTTTTAAGATCCTTGTCTGCTAAATTTGAATCGAAAGTATCTACCATAGAACAAAGGCAGGATCTATAGATGATTACTATGACACAGCTTCATGCAATCTTAACTGCCTTTGAGATGAGAAAAGGAGGTCCATAATATATGAGAGAAGCCACATTTAAAGCTTCAACAAAAGGAAAATAAGAACTCAATGAATCAGGACATATTTCAGATGAAGAAGAGGAAGTAAACTTTGTCAAGAAGCTTCAACAGGGTTATAGAAGATTCAGAGGTAAACTACCTTTCAAATTTTTTTCCTGTGGTAGAGTCGGTCATTATGCTACCAAATGTCCTCATAAGGATAAAAATGATAAGGGGAAGGAATATGTAAAATGGAATAGAAAACGAAGTGTAAGTAAAAAGAGCTACTATACTCATGAAGATAGCAATGGTTTATCAAATAGTGATGAAGATGAAAATAGTAATGACTATAGAATTCTGATAGCTTATGAAGATGATGATTTCTTGGATGCTTTAGATGAAGATGACCTTTATGAAGAAATATCTAAACTCAAAATCTATTTAGAAGAAAAGAACATGATTATAGATACCTTGACATACCAACTTGCTGAAAGAGAAAAACAAAATGAAAAACTAGAATGTGAAATTGTGGGTCTAAGAAAGGATCTTGAGAAAACAAAAGTTCTCAGTCTTAGATTTGCTAAAGGATCAGAAACCTTAAATGAAATTGTCAAAGTGCAACGTTCCCCTCTGATAAAGACAGGACTTTGATATACTGAAGAAGCATCTCAATCACAGAAGTCGTCAACCTCGACTAAAAGCTATTTTGATGTAGCAAAGAGTAGTGGACAGTTTGACAATAATCAGCAAAGGCATAAAGCAGATCACCAGGTAAATCAGGCTCAATTTACTTCAAGGATGAACAGAAGCCACAACCAACCTCAGGTGAATCATACTCAATCTGCTTCAAAGATGAATATCAATAGAAACTACAATCACCAGGTTAGTAGATTCGATAATCGCAGGAACTTTTTTAATGGTCAATGTTTCTCATGTCACAATTTTGGACACAACGTTGCTTAATGTGTTGCTTACAAAACTATCATGACTAGAGAAGCACGAAATCAAAGGAATGTGACAGGGATCAAGAAAAGTTCCTATAATAACTTTTCTCTTCTTGAAAATGAAATAGAATGCTCAATCTATAATAATTTTGGCCATAAAGAATCTAAATGTAGGAGTCAATTTCGGCAAATATCACAAAAGGAGAAAACTCCATCAAATCCCAAAATATGGAGAAAGAAAGAACCGCAAGCAGAAATATGTGGTATAACCTTGTATGTAGAAGGACAAGAAAACTAGTGGTACATCAACAGTGGATGCTCAAAACACATGACAGGTGACAAAGAAAGACTACACTCATATAATGCCTTAGAAAAGCAAAAGAGTGTCTCATTTGGAAACGACACTCTTGCTGTCATAAAAGGTAAAGGCTCTATTTTCTTGAAAGAAAATGTTAAAGCAGGGAAAGTTATGTAGGTTGATGGCTTAAAGCATAACCTGTTGAGTGTAAGTCAAATGTGTGATCAAGGAAATGAAGTAGTGTTTCGATCAAATGGATGTGTTGTTCATGAGAGTGATACAAGATAAACCATGATCAAAGGTACAAGAACTCCAAGCAACCTATACATACTCAAGGGAGGACAACAACAGTGCTATCTAAGCAAAAATGATGAAAACTAGCTATGGCAAAGAAGATTGGGACATCTAAGCTTTTCTCAGATAAAAAATGCATGCAGATTCCAGGCTAATTGTGATCTTCCAAATATCAACATTCCTGAAAATACTATATGCAAATCATGTCAATTTGGTAAGAAAACCAGATCTCACTTCATCGAAAAGGTAGGATCAGCTAGTAAGCCTCTTAAACTTGTTCATACTGATTTATGTGGACCATCAAGGAAAAAGTCACCTCGTGGAGAAGAATAATTTATATACTTTATATTATCCATTGATGATTTTTCCAAAATGTGTTGGATAGGTCTTCTAAAGCATAAAGATGAAGCATTTGAAAAGTTCAAAGCCTTTAAAGCTTTGGTTGAAAATGAATCAGATCACAAAATCAAATGCCGCAGATCTGATCAAGGAGGGGAATTTACCTTGGATGAATTCTTTGACTTTTGTTAACAACATGGAATAAAGAGGCAATTCTCCACTGCAAGGACTCCTCAAAAAAATGGAGTGGTAGAAAGGATGAACAGAACTATTTAACAAATGGCTTGTGCTATGCTAGATGAATCTGGAACTCCTACAACCTTCTGGGGTGAAGCTGCATTCACAACCATCACTATTCTCAACCAAGCAAATGTTCGAGTAAACAACACTCAAACTCCACATGAACTTTGGTATGGTAAGACTCCTACTGTAAAATATTTCAAAGTTTTGGAAGCAAATGTTACATCAAAAGGACTGATGAAAAACTTGGTAAGTTTGAACCCAGAGCAGATGAAGGTATTCTTCTTGGCTACTCTTCCTGAAGTAAAGGATATAAATGTTATAATAAAAGACTTGGGAAAATTAATGAAAGTATTGATGTTGTGATTGATGAGGCATGCAAAAATCCAAAACAGATAAAAACAGAAGATTATGACAATGAAGAAGATGAGGATCATTTTCCCACATCAAATCACATTGATTCTGAAGAAGAAGCCAATAAAGCACCAGAAGAAGAGATCACGATAGAAGAAAAAACTCTATCCAAGTATGTTCAAAAAAATCATCTAGAAACTCAGATTTTAGGGGAAAAAGGGGCAGGTGTGCAGATAAGAAGAACTATTACCGAAGCCTCAAGCTATCTAGCATTACTATCTTCCACTGAACCTCAAAATATAAATTAAGCATGTAGAGATGAATGTTGGGTCAAGGCCATGAATGAAGAACTTGAGAAAATTGAAAAGAATAATACTTTGGAATTAGTTCCTAGACCTCACGATAAGAATATCATAGGAACTAAATGGATATTAAAAAACAAGATGAACGAAAATGGAGAAGTTATTAGAAACAAGGCCAGACTTGTTTGTAAAGGATATGCTCAACAGGAGGGTATAGATTTTGAATAAACTTTTGCACCTGTTGCTAGACTAGAAGCCATAAGAATGTTTCTTGCCCTTTCTAGTTTTCAGAAATTCAAAGTATATGAAATGGATGTAAAATCTTCTTCTCTTAATGGAGACTTAGAAGAAGAAGTCTATATTGAACAACCAGAAGGATTCATACTTGGAAATGATGCGAAACTTGTATGCAAACTCAGAAAAGCTATCTATGGTCTAAAACAGGCTCCAAGGGCATGGTATTACTATCTTGACAAATATTTCCACCAACAGGGTTTTTCAAAGGGGTTAGCAGATATCAATCTATATACAAAGATGGACACTGATAAATTGCTAATAATTGTTGTGTATGTTGATGATATCATTTTTGGTAGCAATGAGGAATCCTTGAGTCAGACTTTTGCTTCAGTAATGCAGAAAGAATTTGAAATGTCCTTGCTTGGTGAGCTTACCTAGTTTCTTGGTGTACAAGTTCAACAAAATAAAGATGGTATTTTTCTCTCACAAACCAAATATCTGAAACAGATACTGAAAAAGTACAACATGGAAGATTCTAAACCAGTAAGTACCCCAATGGTAACATGATGCAGTCTTAGCTCAAATGATGAATCAGGAGCAATACATCAACCAACTTATAGATCCATGATTGGCAGTCTACCTTATCTAACAGGTACCCGACCGGACATCATGCATGCAGTGGGAATAGCCGTAATATTACAAGTAAATCCAAAGGAATCACACCTTCAAGCAGTCAAAAGGATTTTCAAATATCTTAAAGGAACACAGAACTTTGGGTTATGGTATCCTAGAGATACAAATCTTACACTTCATGCATATATAGATGCAGATTGGGTAGGACATGTTGATGGCTTAAAAAGCACTAGTGGTGGTGCATTCTATATGGGTTCCAGATTAGTGTCTTAGTTCAACAAGAAACAAAGTTCAATTGCATTATCTAGAGCTGAAGCAGAATACGTGGCTGCTGCATCTTGCTACACACAACTACTTTGGATGATGCAAACCTTGCAAGACATTCAGATCACATGTACTCCACCCATCTCCATTCTATGTGATAATACAAGTGCGATTAGTATTTCAAAGAATGTAGTCATGAACTCCAAGACCAAGCAAATACCCATCAAATATCATTTTCTACGTGAACAAGTGCTTGAACAAAGGGTCAAATTGGAGTATGTTCCCTCCAAAGAACATGTTAATGATATATTCACTAAACCACTACCCAAAGAGACATTTGAATATCTCAAGCAAAAGCTAGGAGTAGTTGTTGCATCATCCTGCTGTTAAAACCTATTTTCTTCAGAGAAAGGTGGTTATACGCGAGTTTCATAAAGCGTAGTCGTGTACACATATGGTTTTCTGTGGGCACAGTCGTGTATATGTTGGTTTAAAGAAAAGCAGTGGGCCAGACTAAAAAAAAAGGGGTTTGCTATGGTTCTATCAATTATCTACTTTGTTTGATGATGGTTTCAATCTGCTGATAACATGTGGAAATATATTTGTCCTCATAAAGTTGTTGATAGCTTGTTGTATATCTGATTGATGATGATGCTTTGATATCTCTTACTGACATATGCAATGATCAGATCTGATAGTGAACGAGTGGAACAGGTTCATGGGGAGAACATGGTTGATGATATTTTGAGAACTAATGATGGACATATACAGGTTGCTGGTCTGGATGTTGTTGACAGATGCTGCTAATGCTTCAGATCATATAATAGTTGATGATGACTATCATGGCCTTGTTTAAGATATTTGGTCTCTATTATATATGTCATGCATATATTTTAATGTAACGGTCATGAAACGACCTAATTTGTAACCCCACTATGCACGGGCTAGATGATGTAATATTTCTTGTTTTTGACATGTATAAACAATTGTTATATCCCCACTTGGTTGGGTGGATGAGTCACATTTGGTATATCTGATGAGCCCAAGAAATGGGTAATTATATGGGCTCATCCAGCCTCCTAATTTGACTTAATCCTCCATTCTCATTAGTTTATTGCATGTTTTTTATTATATTTATGCTAATAGAGTGGATTGGGTTAGTCATTATGCCAAAAAGTCTAATGTGTGCTTTATGCAGATTTTTGGTCAATTTT
>APFE031751498.1:0-10630 GCA_000404065.3 Pinus taeda
TAGTCACGTAGATAAAGTGTCTAACCTTCCTCCTACAAACAACATGAATAAACTAAGAAATGCATGCATAAGCAAATAAAGATGATTGGTTTGAGCAAGTAAAATAGGCAAAAATGAGCCCAAATTGTACCAAAATTGGGGCTCATCACCTATTATGAAAATAGATGAGAGGAGAACCAAGAGGGCCAACCTGAGTCTGTGCTCGAGTCCCTTTCCTTCTTGATAGAGTTTTTCTGCTCGCTCTTTATCTGCTCAGCTTCAAAAGGGACATGTAGAATCATAGCAACATACTACTATGCAAGAAGAAAGGATCTAAATTCATAAATAATGTAGGATCAGATGTACATTAACCATATACAAGCACAACAAATACACTAGGATATGGAAGGAAACAAGAATATCTTTATTCAGATATAAGTAGCAAGAGGATTACAACCATGAGCAGCTCTGACCCAGCATCATCCTCCAGCTAAGAAGCCCTTCTTTCACCTCAAGCAAAGAAAAATCACCCAACACTGTGAATGTACACAAGAACACTGACACCTATTTAGATTACAAAATTTCCAGACTCCTGGACTCTGTTGATTTGAGGGATCCATTATATAGATGATTACAAGAGGTGAGTTCATCTTTTGGTTCTTTGATTAGTGTCCTTCTCTCTGATAGCTTCCTTGCTTCCAGCTTGGAGAAGGGAAGATCTCTTACTCATCCCTGGTCGAAAATGGGACAGTGGCCAATGTCAAGGCAAGCTTCTAGAAGATTCATGAATCTTCCACCCTCGCATTTTGTCACTTGCCATTTGTCCATGCCCGACCATCGGCACCCTACACAGGAGAAAAACAGTACTGCATCGCACCTTGTACATTGGGCAGGTGATATGCATTCACACCCCCTGCATGGAGCCTTGCAGTAGTGGGTCCTGAGTGTCTACACTGAACCCATTTGATTGAGCAGTTTTAGTGGAGAACTTCTGGGAGATGATGTAATGAGTTGACCTTGTTCCTTTAGGTAGTGAAGCAACCCTTTTAGGGACTTAAGGGCCCTCAGTTTATGGACATTTGTGATTGGGGTTGAAGTGCCCAAAAATGTCTATAACAAAGGGCCATTAAATGGCACTTTCCCTTCCCTTTCCACATGTTAATAATCATTCTTCAATTATGTCTAACTTAGGGATCTAACACATTTTTTCATGGGAATTATCACATTTAAAGGGGGGAAACGTGTCCTTCCATTGTAAATCTTCGACAAATTATAAAATTAACTTGTTTTTTGAGGTTGCTAGAAGAAAAGACATAATGTGCATCATAGGATGACTTGTAAAGGGGCTAAATCCACCATTCTAAGTGGGCATCCTCGGTAGAAATGTGAAGTTGGGTTACACTTTTGTGAGAATTGGTCACGCAAAATTCATAATTACACCTTTTTAACCAAACTATTAATTTTTTTCGGTTGAATTATTCTAACATTTTGAGTGAACTACTGAAAAAGATATTAAATTAATAAATTAATAAAAAAAATATGACCAAAAAGTTGAACGTTAAAGTTAATGGCAACCTCGAATACCATGGAACGGATTTTGGCCGGTGGGGTGAAAATCCTGCCACCAGGTTTGGCAGCCAAAAAACATATTTATTTTTAAAGAATGAAAATTCTAATGACCCCTTTATTCTCTTATAATTTTCAGTTAGTCTTTCAATTAATCCTTACCCTTTCTTCTATTAGTCGTTCACTTTTTTTTCTCTCTCTGAAAAATAAAATTCTAATGAACATGGTAAGATATTGGTGAACAAGGTGAAGACCCTGTGTTGTAATCACTTTGTATAAGCTTGTAACAACTTGGTCCAACTTCCAAACTACGTCAACTAACTTCCATGTGAGGAAAACAGGGCACACGTGTGGGTTAATTTTTTCCAACTAATTAGGGGCATCCTCCATGAGATGTCCATGTGGCAGGAGTGATAATGTGTGTCCTTGTCCTTGTTTGATGCGCTATTATGAATCCCAATGTGATTACATATATCCCAATAAAGGATATAGATCATAATGATCATGTAGATATGGCTAAATAGAGATACAAATATCCCAATGCAGCATTATGGATCTCAATTAGTGTCATGAATCCCAAGCCATGGTAGACATTTCCTAATGCAGTCCATAAAGGGGGTTTTTTAATTGTGAAAAATATAGTCAATATATTGTAAGTATTGGGTTGGGGGGAGGATGTGGAGTAGGGGGGTTTATAGATACTGGCGGGGAGAGATGTGGGGAGGGGGAGGTTTATAGGTATTGAGAGTATAAAAAATAAATATTCAGTAAAACTAAGGGATGTATATATTAAAAATAAGGGTTATTTTTATTAAAAATATTTGTTGGGAGGGGTGGTCTAGTAAAAGGATTTAGGGAGGATTTTATAAGTATCAACTGAGATTAGATGTATTCTCTAATATGCCATGAAAATAGGTGTTTTGACACAAGTTCAATGAGTGGAGACCCCATGGATTGGCTTATGGATTAAATTGATAATTGGTTACATTTGGCTAAGTTTGTTATAGCCTTTGTGGACATTCCAAACTTTATGAGGCACCCATTTTGGTCACACATGACACGTTTATGAGGGTGCACCTATATTTGTTAACTACTCCCCATTTATTATGACTTGGACTCTCATTTCATGGTATTTTACAAGGGTCATCTACTTTGTTAACTAAATTATGGGACATTTGCATACTTTAGGAGATCACACCTTTATGAGAGGCTTAGTGGACCAGACATATTGAATTTTGAGACATATTTTAATTATTTTATAAGGGTTCCCTTATCTTAGGTGAATTTTTTGTAACTACTAGGGAGTTTTGCCATGGTATCTTATAATCATTGTTTTAGCACATGGTAGTGTACTCTTCTAGAAGGGTGAATCTTCGATGTAAAGGATGATAAGCTCTCACTTGTGACTGAGATTTTGGAGAATAAAACATGTTTGGCTTATGTTTTATCTATGCTTTTTGGTATTGGCTTGATATTTTTTTGAGAGTAGTTTTGTAAGTCTGATCTAGTAAGGGATTTTGTTTGTAAAGGTGAATGTTGGCTTTTAAAGTTAATAAGGAGCCACAAGAGGAGAAAACATCTATAAGTAGAGGAGGTTGATAAGATAATATATATTTATAGTCCTTATATTTTTCACATTTAGACTAGGGTATTGAGTTTTCAAATCATGATTTGTCTTCCAACTCTTTCTCTGAGATGGTGCAAAGGCTACTCTTTGCCACTAAAGGAATTTTTAACTTACTCCTATTACTAACAAGACCTTGGGTGAATCTAATTCCTAGAGTTCCAAGTTCCTAGAAAAAAACCTAAGCCTCAAGGAGTATTGGTTGATTCCATGGCCCGATGGGATATACATTTATCTTACTTTCATTAATTTAATATTGCTACACTTTACTCTTTTCCCTTTATTTGAAACAATATATAGTGTTCAAATATTAAATTTCTAAATTAAGTTGCTAAGAAATTTCATTGGAATATCTTATCATTTAGAATTTTTATGCTATCTCATCTTTTATGATTCATTTCTTGAAGTTGGCACACATTTAGATAGATCTTGTTTGACTCATCTAACCCATGTCAGGAAAAGGTTACTCTAGAATTTTTTGTGAACCTCATTATCGTTTGGGTCATTCATGCTAAAATTCATAATAAATGTTATTTTTATCCTTGCTTCATGATCTACATGGTTGAAAAGTGAAAATGAATGAATGAACAACCTACTTACCAAATGAAATACTCCATTTGTTTAAAGTTGGTGTCTAGGGTTTGAGAAAAAAAATCCATTTGTTTAAATCTGGTGTCTAGGGTTTGAGAATTATGTTTTTGTGAATGTTGCATGGACAATGGTATCATACACCTCATAAAGCCCAACTTGAATGTTTGATACTTTTCCCTTATTATTTTTCTAGTGTTGGTGACAAGGGTTTATATTATGCATCAAAGTGTAAATCTTAGGCTTTATATTAAACATCATACAAGAGTGAATCAATACCCCTAATGCTTGAACACATAAACTATTTTTTCAATTATTTCATTGATGTGTTAGTTTTCTTCTCTGAAGTCTGCAAATTTTTTTATAGAGTTGAAATTAAAGGTATAAAGGAATTAAACCCAAACATATTTTACCTTCATTGATGCCTGAAAATCACATACATCATTTCAATCAGCCTATAAATCATTTTATACCTTCTAAACATCAAATCTAAGTATATTTGGGTTGGACATCATGATATTGAGCCTACATAATTGCTTAGGGTTGCTCAATATTGGTTGAAGAATAATAAAACATGTTGGGTGAGGAATTGTTGTTAGTAGATATCATGTGCAAATTATTTATGATGGTACGAGTATGGAATGGTTAAAGGTAATTTCTAATTTTATTTCTACTGTGGATGGTATGATTATTTCAAGTCATTTACTTGCAATCATGTTTATGAAATCAATCTGGAATTACTTCTTTTTGACACACTTTACTATGGTATTGGGAAATATTGAATCTAGCTCATGCATACACTATCCATGATAAGCGTGTCATAGAACTAAATCATTGATACAATAATTGTTGAATGGTTCCACTTGTTAAATACTATTAACACACCATAAATTAATCCATAACACTTGATAACAAGAAGTAGCTAGGAGTAGTTATCTCAATTGCAAGTTGATCTATAATTGATTTATATTAAGGCTAAATATTTATCTCAAATGATGAAAGATAGATTTTTTTTGCTCATATGGAATACGTTACAAGTTTACAAGCACAACTATGTTAGGAATCCTTATAGTAGCAACAAAATTTTAAGCTAACATGGATTTTGAAGTATTATTCCATTAAAATTAAATTCTATTTGGAGAAACATGATGCATCATATGGTCTACGATTAAGTTTGAAATATACCTAGAACAATATAAGGAGTTATATAGTTGAATCCTAGATAGTAGCATGTAGGCATACTTTTCAAAGTATCTCCCCTTGATACTTTCATAAGGCATTCAATAATCAACCCCTACATAATATCATTAGCAATCACATACTTAAAGTTTGGGCGGCAATATTTGAGCAACTTTCTACTTGACAGTAGTGGCACCTTTTACATTTTTGTTCCGAGCTTATTCTAGATAATAATAAATGAACCTATGGTAAAATATGGTTACCTTGATGGTAAATTTCTTTAACACTAAATAAGGTGATAATTTTATAACTAAATTTACATTATTTGTCTAATGAATCTTCTAACACATCTTGTTGAAATGTTATTGAAACCTCTAATTATTAATAATTGAATACTAATCTGATTTGCATGTAGAATGGCGTGTTACGTTTAAATGTTGGTTTTTTCAATCTTAGGATAACAAATTGTATGTGATTTTTCCCATCCTTTTAAGCATTTAAATTTTAAAATAAAATCTCATATTGTTGGTTATAAGATTTTCAAATTTTGGATTAATACAATTTCTTGGTTTGGTTTTACAATTGAACACGTGTGAAATTATTTTATGGTACATAATTGTTAAGCGAGGTTTCATATCATATTCAAAGAATCACATTGAATGAACACTTAGTTAAAGTTAAATATATTTTGATTTAATTCATAATCAAGAATTTCATCCACTATCTATCCCTACGTAAGTTTTCCCTTATCTTGAAGTGGGTAGTGTCAAGTTACCTTAGCCAAGCTAAGATAGAGAGCCTCATTTCCATATTATAAAACATAACTAAGATTGACCATTAGGGATGCTCCCCTTATGTTATGAAGAATTTCTTATCCTTAAAGTGAGAGGCAAGGCCATTAAGGTGATAGTGGGTGGCATACATGTAGTTTCTCCTAGGAACTTCTATTGGGTTAAGGCTTTTCCCTTAGGAAAGAGTTCAAGCAATAATATTTTGCATCATTTCCATGAAGAAAGTCCACATCCCTAGTTTTGAATTATTAGATTCATTGTTTTATGAATTTGAATAAGAATATTTGGCAACTCCAAATAACAAACCTTTGCCTATAAGATATTCCACGAGACAATATTCTTAAGGAACTCTTCCCTTGATGTAAGAACCTAAAAGAGAATTCCAATGTTTAATTCATGGGGTCAAGGATATTTTAACTCTTGATTACCTAAAATCTCTTATTATTGAGGATAATTATAGCAAGTCCACTAATGGACCTTCTAATAAAGTAAAAAAAAATTAAATCATGCATGCCACATCAAATTTTCATATGCCACATTACTGATTTAGCAGTGTTTCAAATATTTGGAAGTTATGTAAATAAACAACTCTTATTATTACAATTCATCTAGGTTGGAGAATTGGAAATGGAGCTAGAATAAACCTATGGAAAGACAACATCCCCTCAACAGATCTTAAGAAAGAACCTCTGGAAATCAAAGAGTTGGCTAACTGGATGAAAGAGGAAAGTTATATAGGAATTAAAGATATTCCCAAATGGGATGATTTTGGTGCTTGGAATAGTTGGGATTTCCCACATCTTCCTCCTTATTTCCAACATCATTGGGAAAAGCTATTCAATTCCCTTAAATGATTTGCTCCCACTGAATTATCATCCCCTTATCAATGCTCATGGAAAATTGGTCTACATCAACGATACTCGACCAAACTAGGGTATGATATTTTGGTTCAAAATATTCCACATCCAAATTCGTCAAATATTTGGAAAAGTATCTAGTCCAAAGACGGAATTCCCAGTCATTTTTATTTTTTTTTACTCTTGTTGATCGGAAAATATCAATTTTTGAGAATATAAAGAAATGAAATATCTATGGTTCATCAAGATGTGCCCTTTGCAAGAAAGAGGAGTAGGATATTCCTCACTTCTTTGGATGTGTTCCTTTTCTCTAGTTATTTGGTAGAAATCCTTTGAGAAAATCAGTAAAATTGGTTCAATCCTTGGAAACCGGATGGATATGTTTGAGCCTTGGGGGAACACGTATTTGTGGATGAGAAAATATTTGTCTTTGTTGATGCGTTGATGGATGTATCTTCTAAAATACCTTTTTTGAACAATATGGTTAGCTCAAAACAATGTTCTTTTTAAGGGAGGTCGTCTCTTTTCAGCAAAAGTAGCAGATAAAGAATTGAGTTTAATGTTTGAAGTGACATCAACCAAGGGATATAAACTCTCAGATTTAAAATATTTAAATCTATGAAAAGAATTGGATTAATCAACCCTCTTCTTAGATCGATAGAATAAAACTCCAAACAACTTTTAAGGAAGCTTATTGTATAAGGATGGAACCTTCTAAATTTAAAAAATAGAAAGTATAAAAGGATCACCCATTGCTTTTTTTTATGGATCTTCGAAGGGAAACCCGGTTGGTAGGAGTGGAACGAGTAATTTTCACCCTAATGAACAAAGAGAGATTCAATCCACTTGGGGTCTGGGCACTATGACAAACAACTAGGCCAAATACATAGCTTTTTGGAAATGGCTAGGACTCGTCATATATAAAGAAATTGGTCAATTAACAATATGTGGATATGCAATGTTGGTAATCAAACAAATTCAAAGTATTAAGGAATCTCTTAATAAGGCGTCCCATAACAGTATATCAAGGATCTATACGTAGTTGAGGATTTTTGAGGAAGTTAAATTTTTCTGTAGCCTCTGTCATTTAAATTCATATGCACTAGAAAATAAAGGGGCTATATTAAAACAAGGTGTGATGGAGATGGATAATCACTATACAATTTATATCCATCTTCCATGAGCCGACAAAAAATTTCAGAGCATAATATTGGGAGATTTGGTAGATGAAATAATTCTCCTTGTCGACGAAATTCCAACTAGTTAACTTATAATCATTCCATTTAATTCCCTCAAAATTAACCCCACACCAGTTTCAATAAATTTGGGATGGAGGTAGAGATTATATAATAAATTGAATATGGCGTACGTAGGTTTTAATGACACCCACGGGAGTTCCTTGCTTGAGACCAACTTGAATGACAATTGGCATCCAATTAGGTCCCATTGGGGCATTCCTATTTAAATTTGCATGGCGATTTAGGAAAGCATTTAAGTTCTATACATTCCCCAGTAATTGAAAAAAATATTTGTTTGGATTGTGATTTAATGGTGGATGTGGGGAAGGTTATTTTCACTTTCATCATGGAACATGTCACCCTGGTATTAAATCCTCTCTATGGGAGTCATCATTCCTCAAGAGGTGCTCCTCCTATTTATTTTGATTTAGCAGTGACGAAAATATTAATGGAGGACTAACCACGACGTCACGAAGTTTTCCTTGAGAAGGTCTGGAATTACTCGAGGCCAAGGATCAAATCTCCTCACCCCTCTTTCAAGCTTTTTCTTACAGTCGGTAAAGAAAATGATGACTATACTCTCCATAGGTAAGTTCATGAGAGTGTCAGGAAAACGCAAGAGTGCCAGATGTGAGCGAAGAGCTGAGCTTGTGTGATTCACTAGGGAGAGGAATGGTGGGACAGAAGATACGGTGGTTGTAGAAAGTGATAGAACCACTTGTCTGTCATTGCGACAGATAGATAGGATGGACTAATTGGAGGGGAAGATATTCAAACTTTTAGAAATAAGAACTCCTCATGACATGTTAGTGGCACTCTGAATAGTTTCGAATCAATGGGTGCAAGGTTCGAATCGGTCTACCACCGCAGTTATAGGGATTAATTTTTGTCTGTTTCATTCACTCATAGGGTTTGCATTGCTACATCACATTCTTGTTCAATCATATGGTTTTGTTAACTTCTAAATAGGTAAATGCTCAAAGCATAGAAAATACTCAGAAGAGCCAAGGCATAAAGAGCAAGGAAATTTCAGATTTTGTGAAAACAAATAATTTGGTCAAGTCAAAGTTGCTTCTGTTAGCGCTTGAGATTTCACCTCAGGCTGAGAAAGGCAAACCTTCAAGGCAACATCAAACCATTTCACCTCGTAGCTAGCCCTACGGGGTATGAGAAGGCTCTCTCCGGTCAATCTCGTTAAATTTTCAATGGGAAGAGATGACCAATCAAGGTAACACAAATATTAGGCTAGTAAACTGATTTGAAAGTTGATTTGGGGGTTTTTTGGGGTTTTTTGGTGGCAAGTTGAGGATCTGCAATTTAGGGTGCGGGGATTGAGCTCAGTTTTTGCAGGTGGGTCTTTGGGGCAAGGTAGGAGTTTGTGTTGATGCTTTTAGCTGAGATGGATGATCAAGGAGGAAAGAGGAGAAGCTAAAGAGGGCAAACAATGACTTTGAATCCTCTTTAGACAGTGGAAAACATAAACATTAAACAAATTTGAAAGCTAAGCATGACATGCATGAATTCAAACTTTATCACTTCATTTGTTTAATAAGCTGCAGTAAAGAAATATATGGAACACATAAACACACTTAAAATTACAATAAGAGAACACACCATCAACACAAGAGCCCACAAGAATCCCAATGATGTCTGCAAAACACTGGTCTTCCTTTTCCTCAAATTGCAGAGATACAAGTGAAATATACAATAGGAGGTTCTCCCTCAAGAGTCCAACCATGAAAATGAGTAAGAGAAGGCATAATATAGAAGATCTAACTCCTTTCCCCACCTCTAGGGGTCGAGCTCAGCTTCCTAGGAGCTGTTTCAACTAATTCTAAACTAATCACTGGATAATAGGCAGTGAAAACAACTTGCCTCTAAAACTTAGGAAACCTATCCATGCATTAAATATGTACCATTTACATCAAGGAAACTTCTAGAAGTGTTCAAGGAGAGTAAAAGTATCTAAGTGCCATGAAAATTACACAAAAATCCATCATTTACATGCCTCAAAAGTCAACCAAAGTAAAAACAGTGTTTTGCTGGCCGAACTGGTCAAAACAGTGAAATTTCCCTGAGTGGTCGCGCCCCTCACTTTGACTGGTTGCGCGCATTGACAGCTCTGTTTGATGGCCTTCCCGGTGTCCAAATCAGGTGCAAGATAGCTCATTGGAAAGGTCTGTGAGTCTACTTTCCAAACCCACTGAAATTTCTGAATTTGGAGTTGATTTGACCCCTCAAAAGTCATTTCTCCCAAGGCATCTTTCTGCAACTCAAAAAAGGGGCAGAAAGTCAAAATTTGCATGTATTTTGAGCTTTTGGGAGCCCAAATCTTCATAAAATCTGAAACCCATCCATAAGCAAATGTATTTTTGCATGAAAATTCCAAAAATATAGAGTTTTCCCCGTTCTGAGCTGTCCCCATGACTGGTCGCGCGCAGGGTGCGACCAGTCAAATGGCCAAAACCTGTAAAATTCCCAAAAATACCAAAAATGCTTCAAAACTCTCAAAATTTCTTGGGTTTGCTGCTAGGAGGAGGCTAAGGGGTATCATGGTGAGTGAGAGAGGCCTCAGCCAAGATACGGAGCGGGTTGGTCTTCTTCCTCCCTTTGAGAGCCTCAGTCAACCTCCTTTGAAGAATCTTCATCCTTGCCTTACAAACATGCATCCTTGCCCAATAATGATTCTTCATGTTCTTTAGCAGCTTCTTTTCTTGGTTTGCCTTTGCCAACAACCTCTCTAAGTGTGTATTCACCCGGATAAGCATGGATTCCCTCTCCTTGGGCAGCAAGTCACCGGGCCTCCTA
>APFE031751499.1:0-20436 GCA_000404065.3 Pinus taeda
CCGTCGTCGACCATGTTTCCCACCATTACTGGAGACATCAAAGATTGCAGGACAAGTTCAGCAGATGGAGGAACTCAACGCAATGGGGACCATTGCTTCCTAAGGGGGGAGGAATGATCCAGGTGGATGTTGGTGGCCACCCACCTACCCATTTGGACCCCCACAACTGTCTCTTTTAGTTTTTCAGTTTCTGTAATTGTAGCACAATTTACTATTTTTAGCATTTCGGTCCTAACTTTGAGCCGTTTGAGGCCCTAAACGACGTTTTTTCTTGGAATCCGGGCAACATGGTCCATGGCAAATTGCCGTCCAACAAATTATCCGGATAATCTGTCTACAGCTATCATACTGTCAACGGAGATCGTATGCCAAAGTTACGACCCCGGGAAATTGATGTACCAATTTACCCAAAACGGCCCACAATTTGGCGTTTCATCTTCTAAGGGTCGGTTTTGGAATGTGAAGGGTTTTCCATTGTTTCTCAATAATAAATAGGCCTTCGAGCCTCATTGCAACACAAGTTCGGAACAGTTCAAAGACATGTAGCCGCACATCTCTTCTCAGAGATAAGCTACCATCGTCCTAGCTGGTTTATTTCCAATCCTGGTTGTAAGCATATTTCGGTATTTTCCATTAATGAAATGAAGTGTTATTTCCGCTGCATCTCTTTATTTATGGTTATCGCATCTCTGTATTTATGGTTATCTCTGTAATCTATTGCGTTCCTATTTAAATCCGGATCAGAGTTACATAAAATCATTACAAATTTGAATAATTTTACAGAAACATCAATAAACATTTAATATTTTTCATATTAGGGACTAATGAGATTCTCCAATGTTTTTGAACTTCAATATAATTTTCCATCATTAAATTTTCCCTACTCACAACCCTTATTTAATCCAATGTCAATCAATTCTTTTGATGACTCTTCTTTGCATGCTAGCACTTATCTAAATACATTTAAGGATGGTTGTTATAAACCAATTTAAAATATACAAAAATGAAAATTTGAGTTGTTATAAGGAAATATCAACAATTACTCACAAACATTGAAATCAACCCTTTTCTTCCTTGTCATCTTGTTTTATTTGTTCAATGAGTTCCATCTTGTTTTTTTTTGTAAGAAAATACTTGAAAATTAACATTTAATGCTAATTTTTTTTCTTATATTTACAAAGTCGATCATGATTATATACATTAGAAGCATGTTGTTCTTGTCATGGTTGCCATTTGTCCTAAAATATGAGGCTTTTTTTTATATATATATTGATTCCTCATTTATAATGCGATACTCAACTCTACAAATATGTTCATTTCCATGCCATCAATTTATCAAAATCCAACATCTTATTACCTTCCAACTTTACATCATTTTTATTCTACACTACTTTCACCTAAGGTTTTGATCTCAATTATTCGATACTAAATCTTTGTATACCCTAATCAAACATACTCCTTGTACAATCATTTACCTACTAACCCTCCTCTCATCCGATATGGGAATATGAATACTAAATTTCATTTACATTTATCAACCTCCTTCTAAGGCTAACAACTTACATGTTATACCCAATGTGTATTTAATATGAATATAGTGAATGGAACCTATGTGAAGAACTTATATGATATTCCACCAATTCTGCATACTATTTAATTTATTTCGTTTCAATGTCTTTATGAACTTTGGAAAGTATACACACCTTCTTATGCAAAGTATTTACGTATAAGAATTAAATTGATTGGATTAGAATGCCCAATTGTCTTATGCCAACTTAGTGGGTTCATATGATACACCTCATTCTCCACCTGAGCACATTAACATGTTTGTACCATGCACACATGAATGAATTAGATGTTTTCCTCATATCTAACAACTTACACTTATAGGTGTAACCCTAACTTACCTTTGGTGTTTCCTTCTCCCCACATTTGTATAGAAAAACCCCTCGAGGTTCCTTCTGGTTCTTTACGTATGTATTCCTACCTTACCTACTAACATCGGGTCGATTCCATGGAAGCCATGTGAGCTCTTAGGCAAGGTAAGGTATCGCCAATGTTTTTTGGTCATCGTTCATTTATGTTCTCGGAACTCGTCATATCATTGATTCCTAACCTGTGGACTCTAACTTATTTATGACATTATGTTCCAGGATTAGGATGAATGCGTGTTGGAGGGTCGCCTAAAAGAGGAATGGCCTCGCTGTGTTATGGTTTCTTATATTTTCCAACACCTTGGTTAGTTGGGTTTCCCATTTGATTTTATATTTTGCTCAACTCTGTGTGTGTGTTTTTTCTGGAATTGTTAATCACTTCAAAATCTCCTGTGGTGTTACTGGAAACCCCTCATTGGCCACTATTCCAGTGGGTTTTTCTTGCGACATTCCCCAATCTCCATTGTTTTCACGTAAAATCTGATGTGGCCCGTCCACGTGGCCCTGCCTCGACTCGCTCAACCCGGTACCTTTTGGATTTGGTGAATTGATTTTCGTTAATTTTTAATCGGCTTTGGTTTGTCCTGCCATTTATGGTTCTTGTACTTGGCTAACCTACCCCTCGGTACCTTGCTTCTCCTCCGGCCTACACCTGTCTGCCTCGATTAAGGGTTAACCCTAATCCTCCGTTCCTGTTTATGGTCGACGTCTTTCGCGCTTCTGGTCATTTGGTGTTATGAACTCGACGCTCTGCAACTGGTTTTTGGTTCTTCTCTGTATTTGGAGGAATTTATCTGTGTGTGGTCACGTTTGGTGATTTTATTGTCTGAGGATGTCGTTTTCCACCGTGGTTCCGTCGGTACCTCTGTTTCTCGGTTGCTCTGGTAAGTTTAGCTCTGTCCCGCGTCTCTATCGATGGTTTTCTCTCGGGTCTCTCTGTTAACTTGCTCCTTAGCTAAGTTTGCTGGTCTGTTGGTGAACATATGGTGTTTCTCTGGTTATTACCCGCTTGGACGACCGTGCTCTGCTCCAGAACAGTGTGCACTCAAGGACCTGTTGCTCTCGGCATCGGCATTCCACTCTTCCAACTGGTAAGTTGATTTTCCCTGCTATAACTTCATTTTTGCTTATTGTGTCCCTGCTAACCTATCTGGCTCCTCTGTGGTCAGGTGGGTTCTCGGCGTCATGGCGTCCGCTCACTTTCAGGTATGCAATCTACTTCCTTGTAACCCCTACCCATGCATTTGTTTCATTTCTTTCTTCTGTTAAAGCTTGGTACTTAATAAGTTTCGGGGTTTTTGTTTCTTTCCCAAACCCTAACTCTGCGGTTTGTTTTGTTGACTGTTGCAGGTGGCGGCACTGTAGGCGTCTGCAATAGTCGATGGCCTCACGTTCCCGGGTAGCTCTGCGTCTTTTCTGTTTGTCGTTTGTCTTGGTATTTCGTCTGCCTGTAGCTCTATATGATATCGTCTTTTTAGAAAAAGAATTACTGTGGTCTTTGGCTTTACACGGCACTGTCCGTTTGCATTAGTCTGCTGTAGGCTTCGGCCACTGTAGGGTCTGTTACTCGTCTGTGAAAATATGTATGGGTCTCGGTGTATTTCTCTGTGGTCACACTTGTTTAAAGCGCAGAGGGTTCGACCCTCGTCATATGGTTGACTGTAACTAATTTATTTTGGCATAGACCGACATTTATAATATATATGCACTTGTATATCTTTGAATTCGTATTCAATTATTTTGGGTTTGGTGCCTTACCCGGACTTGTTCGTTTGCTCCTTTATCTGGTTACTTATTGTAGTTTTACCTGTGTCTCACTCCATACTTGGTTAGCTGTCTCTGTTGCTTGTATGCGGTTGCTCTATGCGCGGTAACTAGAAACTACTCCTTATGAATGTTCACCTGCATGTTCACTTACCTGTGCAATTGTTTACATGTATTGACTATGGGTTAAAGTCTTTCGATACTGCTATTTTGATTACAGTAATGTACATAAAAGTTTGAATTCTCAGAAATAAAGATTTGCTCAGAATATAAGTTCACTCTGTCGTGCACAATAATTTCTAGATGAGGAAAATATAATAAGAGGAATGAAGTTCTTTCTGTATAATAACAATGTTTCTCTTTTTGATTTCTTCGCTGCTGAACTGAACCCCTGTAATGCATTTGATTTGGTCTTTTGTACCACCGAGAGGATTCCGTTGGTAACTGTCCCCTTACCCGTTTACAAACAATTAGGTAACTAAGTTCATTCAGTTTCTTGTTTGTCAGTTATGAACCTGACTTCTAACTACTCTGTCACTGGCCCCACAAAGGTGACTGTGTACATTATTTGAAATAAACTAATTCTACTTGTTACAATTTTCACTGACAGCTATAAAAATAAACTAATTAAAATTAACTAGCAGAGATTCTAAATAACTGTAGTTGACTCTGACAAAAGAAATAAAATTAAATTAAAAAGAAACTGACAGTCTTGCTGTCCCTTGTCGATTTGCTTAGTCTTCCCAGTCTTTTTCTGAAACTTCATGTGTCCCGTTTCGGTCTTCACCCTGTCGTCCAGATGCTCCTGCATCAGGCTGCCGGGGTAAAAGAGAGTTCTCATGGCTCCGTTCCATGAGCTCCTCCATCGAATAACCTGCCCTTTGAATCTGTGCTTCGTCGAGCCAGGAACTGTCCTCTAGGGGACGGTCCTTCCACTTGACAAGATAGCGCAGATACTCCTTTCTACGCATCCGTTTAGCTACCTGTGTGTTGATAATCCCTTCAATTTCGTGAGTCTTAACCGACGGTAACTGTTTCTTCCAAAGACTGCTCTCGAACTGGGTGTCCCGTTGTGGCTGTACCATGTTTTCGTCTGCTGCCAGGGCATGATACGAAAACAGATCTGCCACGTTGAATATGGGCGATATGCCTATGTCAGGTGGCAGCTGAATTTCGTATGCATTCCCTGAAAACTTGCGAAGGATTTTGCATGGGCCGATTTTTTTGAACTTTAGTTTGTTATAAGTTCCCTTAGGAAACCTTTCCCGACGCAAATGCGCAAGCACTTCGTCTCCAACCTCGAAATGTACCTCACGCCGCTTGACATCTGCATGCTGTTTATATTTCTGCGTGCTGTCCTGCAATTTCATCTTGACTTTGTCATGTAGTTCACTCATTGCCTCGGCAAAATCTTCCCCGTCTGCACTCCTCCTTTCCAGCTGTCCTAAATCTCGCAATTCGTGTACTCCCCGCGGATGCATACCATACAATATCTGGAATGGGCTTAGTCCAGTACTCCGGTTAGGCGAATCGTTGTAAGCGAATTCGGCCTGGGCTAGAGCTCGATCCCATAATCGCGAGTTTTCTCCGGTCAGACTTCTCAATAAATTGCCCAAAATTCTATTAACTACTTCCGTCTGTCCGTTAGTCTACGGATGATACATGGAGCTGAAGTTTAATTGTGTGCCCAGCTTTTTCCACAGGGTGTGCCAGAAATGCCCCGTAAATTTCACATCCCTGTCTGAAACTATAGTCCTCGGTAAGCCATGTAGTCGAACTACTTCTGTAAAGAAGAGGTGTGCCACATAAGTGGCGTCGCTAGTCTTCCGGCATGGAATGAAATGAGCCATTTTGGAAAATCTATCAACCACCACCATCACTGAATCATACTCCCGCTGCGTTCTGGGCAATCCCAGGACAAAGTCAATACTGACTGAATCCCAAGGTCTGCTTGGAACTGGTAGGGGCGTATATAACCCAGCATTCTGGCTGTGCCCTTTCGCCAGTTGGCAGATTTTACATCTGGTTACATACCTCTGTATGTCTCGACTCATTTTTGGCCAGTAGTAAAAGTGTCCTAGCTGTTCCAATGTTTTATCAACGCCAAAATGTCCTGCCAAACCTCCGCTATGCTTCTCTTTCACTAAATTTTCCCTCATCGAACAATCTGGAATACATAGCTGTCCTCCACAAAATAACAATCCGTCCTGCAAATTAAAATCCAGCCATGGGCTTGCATTTCGTAAAACAGGATTCTGGCATGCCTCAAAGGCTTCTTTGAAATCTGCGTCCATCTAGTACAAATCCTTCAAATATTCAAACCCCATTACTTGTATGCCGCTTTCCTGTAACAGTAAAACTCTTCTGCTTAAAGCATCCGCCACTTTGTTGGCTGTTCCGCTTATATGCTTCAGCACGAAAGTAAAACTTTGTAGGTACTCCACCCACTTGGCGTGCTTGTGGTTCAATTTGTGTTGCTGCGTTATGTACTGTAATGCAGAATTATCAGAGAACAAGAAAAACTCACTGCCGAGTAAGTAATGCCTCCAGTGCTTCAAGGCATGAACCACTACATAGAATTCTTTATCGTAGGACAAATACTTCTGCCGGCTTTCATTTAGTTTCTCACTAAAGAATGCCACAGGTCTGTCCTCTTGACTGAGTACAGCACCTATAGCTGTCCCGCTTGCATCACATCGGACCTAAAAAGGTTTGCTGAAGTCGGGAAGCCTCAAGATTGGCCTTTCTGTTATCTTCCATTTCAGAAGTTGGAAACTGTCTTCTGCTGCTTTTGTCCAGCAAAAAGGTTGACTAGCCTTTTTGATGGTTTCTAACATCGGCGCGCAGATCTCACTAAAATTCTTAATAAACTTCCGATAAAAACTTGCTAAACCGTGAAAGCTACGTACCTTGAATAAACTCTTTGGTGACGGCCAACTCATGATTGTTGTAATCTTCTCTGGGTCCATTTTCAATTCATTCTCTGCCACTACAAATCCCAGATATATTAACTCCTTCTATAGGAAAGTTCATTTCTTCAAATTCACCAGCAGTTTGTTCTGCTGCAGCTTGTCGAACACTTTTCAAATGTGCTGAAGGTGTTCCCTTTTTGTCCTGCTAAAAATTAAAATATCATCCAGATAGACTATCACGAATTTTCCAATAAATTCCTTTAACATTTCGTTCATCAGTCTCATAAATGTACTTGGAGCGTTACTCAACCCAAACGGCATAACTAGCCATTCGTACAGCCCTTCATTGGTCTTGAAGGCTGTCTTCCATTCGTCGCCTTCTCTAATCCTGATCTGATGATACCCACTTTTCAGATCGATCTTTGTAAAATACGCTGCTCCACTAAGGCAATCCATCATGTCATCCATCCTAGGCAAAGGAAACCTGTAGCGGATGGTGATCTTGTTTATAGCCCGCGAATCCGTACACATTCGCCATTCGCCACCCTTCTTAGGCGCAAGGACTGTGGGTACGACACAGGGACTTAAGCTTTCTCTGATCAACCCCTTGTCCAACAATTCCTGTACTTGCTTGCGTACCTCTTCATTGTCCTTTGGACTCATTCTGTACGCTGCCTTATTTGGCAAACTCGCTCCTGGTATAAAATCGATATGATGGCTAATGCTCCTTTTTGGAGGTAACTTATCAGGTAATTCCTCTGCTGCAATATCATGAAACTCTTCTAACAACTCCTGTATTTCCTTAGGCAATTCTATCCTTTCTGAGCTCAGCAATACTGGCTTCATCCTCCTTACAACTGCAAAATTTACTTCAGTTTCATCCATCTGTTTGATGAACTGTTTTCCTCCCAATAACAACGCCTTTGTCCCACTAGATTCTGCTGAACCTTCTTCTTTGATGGGCACTAGTGTATGTTTAACCCCATCCTTTGTAAACTTGTAACAATTCGTCTTTCCATCGTGTGTCACCCTTCTGTCATACTGCCAAGGTCTCCCAAGCAGTATGTGGCACACGTCCATGGGCATCACATCACAGACCACTGTATCGTGGTACTTGCCAATGCAAAACTCCACCTCGCACTGCTCATCAACCAACAATTGGTGGCCTTTCTGTAGCCACGACACCTTGTAAGGTGTGGGGTGTTTCAGTCGTTTTAACCCCAACTTCTCTACCATCTCAGTGGCAACTATGTTATCTGTACTCCCACTGTCTATTATTACTTTGCAGCACTTCCCGTAAGATTTACAAACTGTCTGAAACAGTGACTTCCGCTGAGTCGGTTCAGACACTTCTTTGGTTGGTTTTAGCAGAACTTTATTCAGGAGCAATGCCTCTCCTGTTTCTGCTACATCTTCTACTTCTCGTGGCTGTGTATCTGCCTCTTCTGGCTGAACCATATATGTTCCTCTCTGACCTGTCTGTTCCACTTCTGGGCATTCAAAGGATCGATGTCCCCATTTTTGACACCTGTAGCACTGGAAACCAGTTCATCTTCCGCGGCCATTCCCTCTTCCACACTGATATGAACGACCTCCTCTAGTGCTGTCTCCTTTGTCAGCTGTCCCTGAAGTTTTCGAGCTACTGCCTTCTTCATTATTTACAGCACTCTTTCCTCGTCCATAGGACTGTCCTCGTCCTCTACCACTTCCTCTTCCCCTCCTGTTATTTTGCTTTCTGTTAATCTTCTCCTCAGCTTTTATAGCACTCTGAAAAGCTTCCTCTATATTTCTAGGGGAAAGAATACTAATTTCATGTAGGATCTCCATCCTTAAACCGTTAACATACCGTGCTGTCTTTTTTGGAGTCTCGTCCGTGTAACCAGCATGTAAATTGACTCGGTAGAACTCTTCAGTGTATTCTTTAACAGTCATACACTTTTGTCTCAAACTCTGTACTCTCCGACACAAGTCAACCTGATAATCTTTAGGTAGAAACCTGCCCTTCAGTTTCGCTACCATCCTCTCCCAACTTCGTATGGGTGTCTTATTCAATCTTTTTTTGTCTGCCTGGACATTATCCCACCACAAGAGGGCATGTCCCTTCAACTTAGTAGCGGCGAACTTAACTTTCTTATCCTCTTTAATCTCTTCATTCTCAAAATATTTATCCAGTTCGCTAATCCAGTCTAACAGAATATCAGCATACAGACTACCATCATAATTTGAAATTTCTGTCTTTGGCTTACTGCTGGCCAATAAAATTGAACGCAGCAGTCTGAGTTCAGGAGCTTCTTCATCCGAAGCCTCCGCAGCAGCTACTGTCTCTTCCTCACTCTCATCTCCCAACTCTGGGTCTCTTCGTCTACCCGCTTCTACTGCCTCCAAGCGAGCTGTAAGAACTCTAATCTGTTCTCTTAATCCTTCATCTCCTCCTCCTCTTCGTGCACCTCTGCCATGCCCTCGTCTTGGCGCTTGTACTTCTGCCATCTTCCTTTAACTAACAATTAAAATAATAAAACAAAAAAACTGCTCTGATACCAATTGATGTGGCCCGTCCGTGGCCCTGCCTCGACTCGCTCAACCCGGTACCTTTCGGATTTGGTCAATTGATTTTTGGTGATTTTTAATCGGCTTTGGTTTGTCCTGCCATTTATGGTTAGTGTACTTGGCTGACCTACCCCTCGGTACCTTGCTTCTCCTCCGGCCTGCACCTGTCCGCCTCGATTAAGGGTTAACCCTAATCCTCCGTTCCTGTTTATGGTCGACGTCTTTCGCGCTTCTGGTCATTTGGTGTTATGAACTTGACGCTCTGCAACTGGTTTTTGGTTCGGCTCTGTATTTGGAGGAATTTATCTGTGTGTGGTCGCGTTTGGTGATTTTATTGTCTGAGGATGTGGTTTTCCACCGTGGTCCCGTCGGTACCTCTGTCGATGGTTTTCTCTCGGGTCTCTCTGTTAACTTGCTCCTTAGCTAAGTTTGCTGGTCTGTTGGTGAACATATGGTGTTTCTCTGGTTATTACCCGCCTGGATGACCTTGCTTTGCTCCAGAACAGCGTGCACTCAAGGACCTGTTGCTCTCGGCATCGGCATTCAACTCTTCCAACTGGTAAGTTGATTTTCCCTGCTATAACTTCGTTTTTGCTTATTGGGTCTCTGCTAACCTATCTGGCTCCTCTGTGGTCAGGTGGGTTCTCGGCGTCATGGCGTCCGCTCACTTTCAGGTAAGAAATCTACTTCCTCGTAACCCCTACCCCTGCATTTGTTTCATTTCTTCCTTCTGTTAAAGCTATGGCACTTATAAGTTTCTGGGTTTTTGTTTCCTTCCCAAACCCTAACTCTGCGGTTGGTTTTGTTGACTGTTGCAGGTGGCGGCACTGTGGGCGTCTGCAATAGTCGGCGGCCTCACGTTCCCGGGTAGCTCTGCGTCTTTTCTGTTTGTCGTTTGTCTTGGTGTTTCATCTGCCTGTAGCTCTATACGATATCGGTCTTTTAGAAAAAGAATTACTGTGGTCTTTGGCCTTACACGGCACTGTCCATTTGCATTAGTCTGCTGTAGGTTTCGGCCTCTGTAGGGTCTGTTACTCGTCTGTGAAATATGTATGGGTCTCGGTGTATTTCTCTGTGGTCACGCTTGTTTAAAGCGCAGAGGGTTCGACCCTCGTCATATGGTTGACTGTAACTAATTTATTTTGGCACAGACCGACATTTATAATATATATGCACTTGTATATCTTCGAATTCGTATTCAATTATTTTGGGTTCGGTGCCTTACCCGGACTTGTTCGTTCGCTCCTTTATCTGGTTACTTGTTGTAGTTTTGCCTGTGTCTCACTCCATACTTGGTTAGTTGTCTCTGTTGCTTGTATGCGGTTGCTCTATGCGCGGTAACTGGAAACTACTCCTTATGATTGTTCACCTGCATGTTCACTTACCTGTGCAATTGTTTACATATATTTGACTATGGATTAAGGTCTTTCGATACTGCTATTTTGATTACAGTAATGTACATAAAAGTTTGAATTCTCAGAAATAAAGATTTACTCAGAATATAAGTTCACTCTGTCGTGCACAATAATTTCTAGATGAGGAAAATATAATAAGAGGAATGAAGTTCTTTCTGTATAACAATAACAATGTTTCTCTTTTTGATTTCTTCGCTGCTGAACTGAACCCCTGTAATGCATTTGATTTGGTCTTTTGTACCACCGAGAGGATTCGGTTGGTAACTGTCCCCTTACCCGTTTACAAACAGTTAGGTAACTGAGTTCATTCAGTTTCTTGTTTGTCAGTTATGAACCTGACTTCTAACTACTCTGTCACTGGCCCCACAAAGGTGACTGTGTACATTATTTGAAATAAACTAATTCTACTTGTTACAATTTTCACTGACAGCTATAAAAATAAACTAATTAAAATTAACTAGCAGAGATTCTAAATAACTGTAGTTGACTCTGACAAAAGAAATAAAATTAAATTAAAAAGAAACTGACAGTCTTGCTGTCCCTTGTCGATTTGCTTAGTCTTCCCAGTCTTTTTCTGAAACTTTGTGTGTCCCGTTTCGGTCTTCACCCTGTCGTCCAGATGCTCCTGCATCAAAATCTCTACCTCAACAACATGAAGTCTCATTTTCACTATCTATGTGAATAGTTTTTAGTAGTTAGTCCCTGAATTTTCTTTCATTTTTTACCCTACTTAACACGAGGAAATTTAATTGTCTAGAGATGCCGAGAGGAAATTATTTTGGGAAAAACAGGTGTGCTTTTCCTTCTTATTTCATCTACAGTTTATTTTTTATTCATTTTTTCATAATTCGCTTCTAGCCTGTGTTCTCACTAGATTAAACACATGTATAATTGCTCCATGTTTTGTTTATAGCTACTTAAAGCATGGTGGTTTTTTAATGACCTTCACCAAATTTCCGACAGTGATTTACATGGTTCTCCCTTTCCCTAGGTTGGTGTCCTATCCGTGTATGCTAAGGGACTTTCTTTTTTTTCCTTAAAGTATGGTTTGCTCGTGGCTATGGAGACAAGAAACTAATGGAGGTTGTCGAGAGTCTCAAATGGGTTCTCTATTATTTTCAAAAATGTCTTGTTATGTGACATCCTACTAGATATGTATTAGGTATTGTGGTAGACTTACACCTTTTCTACATGTTTTGAGTTGTAATTTTTACTCCAAAGGGAGTATTTTAATTAACTATTTCTTCTAAAAGGGAAATTATGTTTCAGTTGCGTCCACATAGCCTGTAAGGTTCCACTCCTAAATTTGGTTCGATTTTTCTTCCTTTAATGTCTGTGAAAAGTTATTTTTACTATTGTATTATGGATATATTTTGACATTAGAGTGCATATATTTATTACTTCATTGGCATGGTTACTTTAAATCCAGTTAATATGACTCATTTCCTTATCGGGAATATTTTTTTCGGTTGCATGTATGTTTATTTATCATTTTCATCACTTAAAGGATTAATGTATATGCATCTCGATCTACCTTTATTCTGTTGCATGTATCTTTACCTTTTATATGGAATTTCAAGCATACTATTTAGTAATTACAGTTGCAACCTATAGTCAATACGATATTGTGTGTGTATATATATATATATAATGTACATATGAAATATATTTCCTCATTTGGCTTAACTCATATGCACATATGTTGGAAAATAATTAACCACTAATTTGTTCGGGTACCGAGCATCAATATTATTCATAAAAGCCAATGCTTCATCTCAATTGTTACTGACAATAATTATCAAGCCTCCAAGGATAATTTTCCACCGTGTTCTTGTTTTGCGTTCTCAATCCTATTCCTTGATTTAGAGGAGCACAATTATATGGTTTAGTGATTTAGAAAAATACAATGAATGAGGAATACGGTTGGTGGTTTTGTTTTAGTTCCCTTGCTTATTTATTCAATGATATAAAAATTGAGGCAATAACCACACATTCATTTAACTCCTAGATTTGACATCTTTGGCTCACAAATACTAGTCAGAAATAAATTGCTAGAATGTTTCTTTGATCTATATATATCCTACCCCTCATCAAACTTCTCAAGTTATTAGCTTGTCTTTGTTAAAAATAAACTCATAACTCCAAATTGGTTAATCTCAACTCTATTATATATATATATAATATATATATATATATATATATATATATATTTTTTTTTAATTTAACATTGTTTTCCTTAGTAGCTGAAATTGGTGCAATTTTTCTCATTAACTTTATGGTATTTCCTTTCTTAAATCCATATATACCTACTTGTAATATTAAAGTACCTATTCATTTCATCAACACCTAGTAATACATAACACTCAGAAATTTTATATTGAGAGCCTAATTTTCACTGATGATTATATACAATTGGAACTCTAATTCCTAATAGTTCTTTTACTCCACATATATTCAAAGTTAATCCATTCTTAGTAGACACAATCCATAATCTTTCAACAAATAAACTATTTCAAATTTCAGATCAACCAAGAAACAAAATCCATAATATTTCGACAGATAATATATTTCATATTTGGGATCAACAAGTAAACAATAATACATGAAGTACATAACAATACAACTTATGTCGTTTGACAATTTTAGTATAACCATAGATATGACCACCTTTAATATTTCTCGTTTATTTCAACCACATTTCCCAATATTTTCAATATATAAACGCACCCTAAAATACACTAAATATTTTTTTCTACTCAATGTATATAAAAGAAATTCATAGACATTTTCCGAAAACATAAATTCACTTCCTTCAAACTGTCAGATTCTAATGAGCACAATATATCTTAAGAATAATCATGTTATAACCAACAATGTCTACTCTAAATATCACTATATTCTAACCATCACCGTGACTCGAAAGAAACCACTAAAATTGCTAGAACCTTGTTATATATCCCTAAAAACCAACCGAGGAAGAAACATTATCCATCAAACTATGAGGTGACTCCTCAGTTCCCCTTGAGCAAATATTATTATTTCTTCCTCTGGAATCAACAACCTCTGGAATCAACAACCTCTGTGATTTGTCATAAGGTATATTTGTTCCTTTCTTCCCTTGCATATATCTTTTGTAGCAACATCCAACATTTTAGGAACATCCAACCACTTACCTAGGACTTTGTTCCTTTAAAGCCCACCTATCTCTCATGTGGTGCATTATCCCACCTTCTTCTCTGTGTTTTTCTGCAACCGAGTGATTTAATGATTTAATATTTTATTTTTCACCGATCATATTAAATCTTACTAATCATCCCCTAAGGATTTTTAGAAGAGATTTAAGGTAATATTTTATTAATCTTATGCATCAACCTTAGCTTCTGGATATTTTCAATAATCATTTTAACTCTATTGTTTCTTTCCCAAGTAATTTCAAGTTTTGTTTTTCATTAACAAACTTATTTATTACATCATCATACTTCTATTTGAATAGTGTTCACCTTGGATTTCTGGCCACCACAACTAAAAATAGTTCAATTTAAAATAATAGAAATTTACATGGGAAGAGAGTGGTATGAAATTTTCTCCATCCTGAAAAATAACACCATCCTTGTGTTTATTACTCATATGCTCCTTTCCTTAGGGGTATGACATTTCTCCCCTCTTGAAAAATAACACCGTCCTTCGTGTTTATTACTTAGATGATCCTTTCCTAAACAATGAATTAAGGAAGCTTCCCTCATAGTATCTTCATACCCCCAAGTAGCCTCCTCAGGTGGAAAGTTCCTCCAATGCACTTTAACCTGAGAGACGACTCAATTTCAGAGCATGCTCTCTTTCTGTTCCAATATGTGGAGTGGCTCTGGAGAAAAGTGTCCTTCGGGTTGTGTCTATATCAAATTCCAATTAATTACATGAGAGTTATCTTGAATATACTTATTTAACAAGGAAATGTCAAAAACATTATGAACTTCAGTATGTTTGGGAAAATCCAGCTCGTATGCCACAAGGCCAACTATATCCAATATTTCGAAAGGCCCACATAATTGTGGTGCCAATTTTGTAGAAGTATCGGTAATTAAAGTACCTTTCCAAGGATTTACTCTTAAGTACACATGCTACCCAATCTTAAATTATTTATGAATTCTCTTTTTATTTGCTTAGCTCTTTTTAATGTCTTGATCTGTCTTGATATTCTATCTAATATTCCACACTACCTGTTCCATTGTCTATAAATCATCTTGTCCCAATTTTAATGTGTCCTTTGGTTGACTGCAACTAAGTGGTATCTAACATTTTCAGCCATATAAGGCTTCAAATGGGCTCGTTTTAATTAATGTATGGTAACTTTTGAAATAGAAAAATTGCATTAAATGCAAAAAATAATCCCACTTTGCATTCCTTTCCATGACATACATTCATAGCATATCCTCCAAAATATAATTAATTCTTTCAATTTGTCTATCTCTTTGGGGATGAAATGTAGTGCTAAAATTTAATTGAGTTCCCATGACTACAAACAAGGCTTTCTAGAACATTGAAGTAAATTTAGCATCTCTATCTAACACTATCGTTTTCGATACACCATGCAGTCAAAAGATTTCTTTCATGAAAATACTAGCAATTAGGGCAATCCCAAATGTAGAGTGTACTAGTATAAAATGTGATGCTTTAGTCAATGTATCCACCACTACCATGATAGAGTCATGTTGTCGCTTTCTCCTTGGTAATGATGTAATAAAATCTATTGAAATTACTTCCCACTTCCACTTGTGAATGGGCAATGGGTTTAACAATCCAGCAGGATGTTGATGTTCCACCTTTACTTGTTGACATTCTAGCCACGTCACTAAAGATTCTGCTACATCATTCTTCATGCTTCGCCAAGATATTTTTTTCCTTAATGTTGTTATCATTTTTTTGTATCTTGGATGGCCTACATAGGGTTTCTTGAGATACACATCCAAAATTATTTGTTTAAGCCCAACTACATTAGGAACATATAGCCTATTTCTATAAGTTAGTAATTTTTCAGAATTTTCAACATATCCTGAATTTCAATTTGCTATAATTTTTGTTGAATTTCCAGATATTGAAGATCTTGTTGCATGAAATTTTTAATATGTTCTAGAAAATATGTTCTAATGCTACTAACAGATATTCCTATTACAACATGGGCATGTGAACTTAGAGCATCTGTGATTTTTTTCTCCTTTCCTTTTATGTTTTTTATATTAATTTCCAACTGACTATGGAAATATAACCACCTTATTTGTCTAGCATTTAAATTAGGTTGGCTAAAGTATTTCAAACTGACGTGGTCTGTTACGAAAATAAATTTCTTCCCTAATAGATAATGTGACCAAGTCATTAAAACATGTGTCATTGCTACCAGCTCTAAATCATATACATCATAAATATTTTCGTGTTGTTTCATCCTTCTCGACTCATAGACCACAACGACATTTTTCGACATCAACACAGCCCCAAGTCAGTTGAAACAAGCATCTGTAGAAATAAAAAATTCCTTGTTTGGATCTGCAATTTTTAGTACATGGGATCTTCTTATCAATTGTTTCACATTATGAAAATTTTCTTGACATTAGGTTTTTTATTCAAAATTTATTCCCTTTTTCTACATGTAGGTGATCGATTAATATACCTTGGAAAAATATTCTACAAGTCTTTGATAATATCTTATAATCCCCATAAATGAAGGAAGTGCTGACACATCCTTAGGTTTGGTCCAATTCATAATCTCCCTCACCTTTTTAGAGTCCAAAAGAAGTCCTTCCTTGGAAATAATGTGACTTAAATATTATATATTTTTTTGTAAAACTCAGATTTGCAGAGTTTTGCATAAATCTAATGTTCCCTTAAAGTTTGTAACAGCAATATGATTTCTTCGTGCTCTTCCTCATCTTTAGAGATAATTGTGATGTCATCTATGAATACTAAAACAAACTTGTCAAGGTATTTGTTAAGTACACTATTCATTAGACACATGAAGGTTGTTTGTACGTTAGTGAGACGGGAGGGTAACACTTTGATTTCATAAGGACTATACTCGGTTCTAAAAGTTGTTTTGAGAATATTTTATTTTTTTATTTGTAGTTGGTGATAACCCATCCTTAAATCAATTTTTTAAAACACACTAGCTCCACTTACCTGATCAAGTAGGTCATTAATTCAAGGAAACAAATATTTATTCTTAATAGTTAAATTGTTCATTGGATGATAATCAATGCACATTCGAAATGTATCATCTTATCTGTTGACAAATGGTATAGGGCCCCCCTATGGTGAGGCACTAGGTCTAATATATCCTTTGTTTAACAGTTCATGTAGCTTCATTTTCAGCTCCATTAACTTTGATATTGTCATTCTTTAAGTGGCTCTAGATATTGGGTTAGCACATGTTACCAAGTCAATGTAGAGATCTACATCCCTACAATGGGGTATGTTAGAAATTTCCTCCAGAAAAGCATCTTGGAACTCACTGATAACTGGTAAAGTCTCTAAATGCTCCTTATTTATTTGCTTTTTATTCGTTTCCACCTATACATTATAAGGTTGAAAATTGTCACACTCGTATTGGTCTTAGTTTACCTCTAACTAACCATTTTTTATTATTCATACTCATACAACTCACTATTTTCTCCAAACATTCTATAAAAAATTTATCTTTTCCTTCAAAATCCATGCCCACTAATAGATCATAGGATCCTAATGGAAGAATGTTTAAATCAGATTATGTAGGACAATAGTTTAAAAAAATGGGGCACTATTTTAATTTGTTGGTAATTTTTATTTTGGCACCAGTTGTTAATTATACCAACCCTGCATTTTAAAATTCTTCTTATTTGAATTTACATTTTTCTATAGTTTGGGGACTAATATAACTTAAAATAGCCATTGGATCAATTAAAACAAAAATAAACTGGTTTGAAATGATATCTTCCATTTCTATCATACTGGATTGATGTTCATCCTATCTGTTCTCTAGCACCACACATATCCTAGGAATATTTATGGTTGTGACATTTAAAGTTGTAGCTTCATGACCTACTTGAATATCTTGAAAGAGTCTCTAATGATGTAAACAGTCTCATAATAAGTGTGCCTAACCACAACCCCACACTTTAGTGGCTCCCTTTCCTTAACCCCGTTACTCTTCTTGTTGCTCTGTTCTATGGGCTTCGAGCCATTGTATGGTTGTGCATGCTCACTTCTAATTCCCTTATTGAATTTCTTTCTATGGAGATATTTCCTAAAAAAATTCAGATAAGGAGGCTTTAGTCTTGATTCAGAGGTCTGATCTTGTCTTTACTATGCCATGCTTTCACATATTTGCTTTGATTTTTGAACTATTCATAGTGCAACCTATATTTTCTTACCACCTCATCCATCGATAGAACTCGCAAGAACTAACTCATCCCAACAACTTGTTTCTGAGATCAGTTAGTTCTTGTTGCAAGTTCCTAATAACATCCATAATCTGAGTGTTTGGTTGAGTACTTCCTCCTCCTAAGTCAGCATATAGCCCATCACCGTCGATGATGGCAGGAGGGGAATTTTCTGCCATTCCATAGTGATTACTGTCATGTGTGTACCTTACAAAACAAGACTATCTACAATCAATATATAGTATTAGTATTTCTATGCATATTATATTTGACTATTTTTTTTCTATTTAGTTATATGTCACTTTGATGGTCCCGATAAGATCAAGGACCAGTGCCAAAATTTAGCTACGATACCATTATGTCATGTGTCCTAAAATATGATATATATATATATATCTTTTGTTTTATATATGGGTTCCTCTTTTATATTGTGATATGAAACTCTATAAATATGTTGATTTCCATGCCAAGATTTCATCGAAATCCAACATCTTATTACCATAAAACTTTACACCATTTTTATTCTAAACTACTTTAATCTAGTGTTTCGATCTAAATTATTTGATAATAAATAATATCTTTGTTTACCCTAATCAGACATACTCGTACAATCTCTTACCTACTAACCATCCTCTCATGTGATTTGGAAATATGACTATTAAATTTCATCTACATTGCTCAACCTCCTTCTAAGGTTGACATAGGTTACATGTTATACGCAATGTGTATTTAATATGAATATAATGAATGGAACCTATATGCACAACTTATAATGAGATTCCATTAATTTTGTAGACTGTTTAATTTATTTCATTTCATTACCTTTCTGGACTTTGGAAAATATACGCACCTTCATATCCAAGGTATTTATGTATGATATTTTCTTTTCTCGGATTGGAATGCCCAACCATCTTATGCCAACTCACTTAGTTCATGTCATACACCTCATCCTCCACCTGAGTGCATTAAGGTGTTTGTAGGACATGTGAACGACTTGGATGTTTTCCTTGGATCTAATGGCTTACAACTCCAAGTGTAACCCTAACATTTCTGTCTCCCTACATTTGGATAGAAAAAACCCTAGAGGTGCCTTCTGGTTCATTACCAACGTTGTCCCACCACACCTGATAACTGTTGGAACTACTACACCTACATGCAGACTCTCAGTTAGAGCATACAACTACATGCAACTACATGCAACGGCATGCAGACTCTTAGTTAAAGCATGCAACTACATGCAACTACTACACATCTACATGCGGACTCTTAGTTAGAGCATGGGATTGCATGCAAGATTCCTTTTGCATGATTTACTCCTTGATTTGCTCCTTCTTTAACTCCGCAATTGACTAGTTATCTCCGGAACTTGTTGTAGGTGTTGAGTCTTCTCATTGATCACCACTATAGTTCATTACCTTGGGATCTTCACCCACTATAGTTCATTACCTTGGGATCTTCACCCAGTAATGCTATATAATGAGCATTGTAACATATTTTCTAATGAATCATTCTTTTCTTCTTTCAATTTTCTTTTAATGTTTTTGCTCTGCAAAGCTGTGTGTTCAACCTTTACTAGCTAGATTCATCTGTGCAGGTTTTCTAACACATTTACATGGTATCAGAGCCCACAGGTTGCTAGATAAAGGCGCACCAGTACTTTATTTTGCAGGTATTACAGCTCAGAGATCGAAGATTGACAGAAAATGGAGTTTCCCAAAGCATCGATCCTAACACCATACAACTATCATGAATGGAAGGACCAAATGGCTCGATACCTTCATCAAAAAGGGTTGTACAGGATTACCATGGCTACAGAAGTGAAACCCACTTCAGCCATAGAGAAATCCAAGTACCTCAACCGTATGGATGAGGCCCACGGATCCATATGCATGTGCTCTCTCCAGAGTTGTAGTTTCATCTATCTGCTTGCAATACTCCCAATGAGATTTGGAAAAAGGTTGAAGATCTCTACGGGAAACAAGATGAGATGAAAGGACATATGCTCGAAGTGGAGCTGCTATCATTGGATCCACGAAACTATGATAGAATTCAAGACTTCTTCACCAAATATAATGATCTATTGCTGCAACTCAAGGGTGGTGGAATTGACAAATCCAAGGAGGAGAGTCGCCAAATTCTCTCTATTATGTCAAAGCTCGGACCGGAATACTCCGTCTTTGTGTCTACATTTCATTCAGTAAGGCTCACAACAGGTAAATCCTACACTATGCCTTCTCTCCAAGAATTTATGGAGTCCATTATTTTTGAGCAAGATAAACTCATTGGCATGGGGAAAATCAAACCTCCAAAAGCGCATGCACTCGATGTGCATGATAGCAGCCACAATAAACATCACAAATCTGATTCAAGTCAAAAAAATCAGCAGCAAAAAGACAAGGGAAAAGCGCATTCCCATCCAAAGAAGGAAGGGCACACCAAGCCCTTCAATGACTCCTCC
>APFE031751501.1:0-11986 GCA_000404065.3 Pinus taeda
AAGACATGCCAAAAAAGACAAATGCTTGCCAAGGTGCTCAAGATAACAATGATAATAGAAAATGCAACCAATGTTTCTTATTCAAGTAAGAAAATCCCAATGATCATTCAACTTAGGAGATGTCTAACATAATCAAGAAGACCTTCAATCTCCTTAAGTGCCAATATAAAGTTATCTTTCAATAATGTGTTAGAATTTTACCAAACTTGTCCAACAATATATCTCTTATCTAATGCAAATAGTGATTGCTCAGCAAGCATATAAATGCTCTTATACAGCTAGGAACCTTCAAGATAAATGTGTTAGGTGCCTTCAAGATATACCACTGAAAAGATGCCAAAAAAAAGAGATATATTCGTTTAAATCAACAAGTCCCTTAGTTACTTAACACTTTTAATGCCAATAAAACAAAAAGGCTTTCAGCCTTAGTGCAAAATTAAGAACACCTAGATGGCCAATTTCTGAAGAGATCTTTCAAGCTGAACTATAAACTGTAAGCAATTTGATAAGTCCTTGGTGACAAGCTACTAAAAACAAGAATTCTGATATGCTTTATGTCAATACCCTCTGTGTTAAGATCATGTGGAGAAAACAGAGCATTGCTTTGTGTTCAGTTAATTTGTTTTGGAATTTATCAAAAATTCCCAACAAAATAGATTATATTGTAAACATCAACAATACAGGACTAAACTCTATATCTGAAGTAAAACTGAACTATCTACGACAGTTATCAACAAAATCAAATAAGATGACACTTAACCATAGTGAATTGTCTATGACAGTTATCAACAAAATCAAATAAGATGACACTTAACCATAGTGAAATTAATATCTCAACAATAATAACCCTGGCTCCTAATCTCATATCAATTTTTCCTTTTAGATGCCATTTTATGTGAATCTACTTCACCAAATCTCTTCCCCTCATACAAATCCAATATATTTGCAAATAAAGAAATGGTTTTTCATATGTTGATGATAGCCTTCCAAACTTTTATGTGACACCATAAACATAGGGTTTACTTCCACTTTAGATAAACACCTTCCCTAAAGGAGGGATTGCCATTTGCTCCCACAACTAGATTTTCTTGATTATTGCGTTGTTGAAAGCCACTTAACACATTTTTATAAGATAGCCCCTAATAAGTCATGGCAGCACTACAACAGACCAAAATGATCCAAAAGAATTACAGCACCTAATTGAAAGATTGTAGTTGTAACTAAATCATATTTTTCAGAGAATTGACTAAAAAACTTATCAAACGTGCAGTGAAACATTCCTAATATATTCTGGCTAAACTATTTTCCAAACATTTTTTTCACTCCATTACCATCTTGGATCATTATGCATTCCATTCTGAAACCTATGTCCACTGTGTGTGGATTAATAAATGGCAACGTGGAGGAAAAAAAAAAGGTAAGGTTTTATGTCCACGTCCTTGAAATGACTGGCGGTTCATATTCTCATGAAAAACGGATCTCAACAAAAATTTCATCATGAAAAACGGATCTCAACAAAAATTTCATTATGTTTATAACATAGATAAATCAGGTTCAATTTCATTTCATATGTGCAGAAATTTGCAATTGCAAATACTGACATTTCCATTTGGGCATTCTCAGGTTTCGATCTACTTGGATTCGATTTGATAGATGGATTCACTCATGTTTGATTCGATAGACAGTTCACCTAGGTTTTAGGTTTGCCAGGGATTGATTTATTTCTCAAATCACTCAAATTTGTATTGATTATCGTGTACAACGTTCCAGGTTCACTGCCAATTGATTCTGATGGTTGCTTGGTCAAGCTCTAGCTAATTATTCAATCAACAAGTTAAACACCCTGCTCCACATGAAAAGAGGAAATGGAGATTCAAATTATATGCACCATTCAATGGATGTACGGGTAACTCTGTACTAGGAGAGCACTTTAAAGCAATGTATTCAGAATTTCAAATGACACAAATGAGTATCTTCAGGACAGCAGAGAATTACTTATATAATTTTAGGACAGCAGTGAGCAATTTCTTATGTTAAATAGTCAAAATATTTCAGATTTGCTTATTTCTTTCTCTGTTTGGATTAGAGGGAGAACAGAGGAAGTATGTTTGGATTGGTGAGATGTGAGTGTTTAACAAGTATATAATTTAGCTTTAATTTCAAATGAAAAGTCCAAATTTAAGCTTTTTCCTGGTATCTTAACATAAAAATAAATAAAAAAAATGGTGACAAACCCTACTTCACCATTGTCTGATCTACATGTATACCAGATCTTCTCCCTTAAAGGCTGACTCGGACAGCACATAAACACAAACACAGTTTTAATAATGGAAAAATGGACTAAACCGTGACATACAACTCGATCAAACAAGGTATGTATGTGTGTATATATATATATATATAGTAACTGCCCAAATTAGTTAAGAGATATCTAATAGCAAGACCTCAAAAATGCAGATCTATTCAAATATCATGTGAAACTGGGAAAGAAACAGAACAATAGTGAAATATGGTAAACATGCCAGCAAAATTATCCTTCAGTAAAGCTAATTATTGGTGAAAATCACTGCCCTTACGCATACGTATTACTGGCCTCACTGCACTTGGATTAACCTTATTCTTGATCTGAGCAGCTCAAATTGATGAACTAATTTCTTCAAATATATGTACTACTAAAAATTAACTGTCCATAGACTAGTATGTGAAAAATCAACTGCTACATCCTTTTAATATTCAAGCATGCCTATCAACAACCATAAATAAACTCAACCTACATAAGAAGGCATCACATATCATTACATTTTAGTTGAACAGTCCCCACTGTATTTGAACTAGTAATTGTTGTTTAAGATGGCAAAAATAGTAAATGAAGCATGAAATTATAATAGCTTTCAATGAATCAAAATAATGGTAGAGGTTGAACATCAGAATATGTGTAGTGAAAGAGCACTCTAATATATCCATCAGAAAACTTGCCCATGTTTCACTTATAGACCAGAAATTCAGAGTCTGTGTAGCTTGTGGACCATTTCCATAAAAGCTACAAAACCATTTATTCTTTTGTTTTAAACCTCTGGCCTCATCAAAACCCAGAGCATTCATCTGTACATATATGTAAGTCAACTCCTAAGGTCCACTGAATGACTACAAAAAGGTTTTTGTATTTAATGCAAGGAAGAGAGTGGTATAAAACCCAATCAATGTTCTGGAGTCTGGACTCTATCTGCCTCCAGCCTCTCGAAGGCATATGGATTCAGTCACTGTCTAAGGTTCCATTACTAAATAAGAGAACCAACATATTTTTACCTCAAAAAATTAAAAAATAACCGTGTTTTGACCTCCAAAAAAAAGAAAATGCTGTTGGGGGGGCGAAGTATTCACAAACAGTACCTGCTAGCCAAAGCATTCACAAGCAGTACCTGTAATTTAAAATTTTAGACATTTAAATCTGGCAAAAATTAGAAGTCAGCATTGTTATTGACAAACACTGAACATATAAATGATCAGAGCATTGAACTCCTTGGCCAAAACAGAGCATATCAAAAGATGTAGGATGCAAATTGAAACGTTCACATGTTTAGTTATTTGGTCATAATTTACACACCGCCCCCCCCTCACCCCCTCCTCAAATAGACACTGCTTTTTTTACAATAAACTAGCAGTAAATACTATGACAATTGAGGAGTTTGCTATGATTCTTATTTTTGAAACTAGCTACCATGGAAACTACTCTAATGTCTCTTTTTACTGGTGAAAACTGAAAATATCTTGCATATTAAGCAAACCGCTAAATCACGAGACATTGAACCAGCAATGGCAGAGTAATCAACATTGCATTGACAAGTTAGAAACAATAACCACTCATGCATGGGGTTAATGTCAGGCTAATTGGATAAGACATCTTCCATAAGAAGATACGGGCCATGAACTTCCACTTGGTGATGGTCACAATTCGCATTCCTCACAGACAGCACCTGCTTTTGTCATAGTGAATTATCACAGTAAAGAAGACTACCAGATCAGTATTTCTCTTCAATAAGCATAGATGCCATATCATTCCAGAGTACAGCCTCAAGAAAAATCATCAGTAAAAGTCAGGTGAGATAAATACAACTCTATTCTCTTATGAACTCTACTACAAGCCTGCAGTATGGGCATAAGAAGTCATAAACAGATAGAATATATCCAAGAAGACAAGAAGCTAATTCACAACACAAGGATAGTAGATTCTACAACAAGACATCTCTGTCACTTTTCATGCACCTCATGCAGCGTACAAAAATGGAATAAAACACTTGAATTAGAGAAACTGAATGCTGAAGATGAATGAAATCTAAACTTACTCAATGATGTACCGTGCCTAAACATCAGGGAATGTAGACAACGAAATAATGGTTGTAAAGACATTGAAAATGATTATCGATGAAACAAAGCCGCATACTTCAAGTTTAACCGGCTTTAAGAACAACAAGATCTGATAAATTATACTCCTAGGGACCTCCATAGATTTAATCCAAGACTGTATAATGGAAAAAATACTAAAGGCCAAAGGGAATATTGCTAACGATAGAATAATATCTGAAATTTCAAGTAATAAAACACATACGCTTGCTTAAACAGTTATATAAGTTCCATACATCTCTGATCATGGCTGAAGATACATGCGCTATTGCTCAAGGAACCAGAATTTAAACTACCTATCACTGTATGTAATGCAATGATTTATGAGATGTCTCATTCATACAGTTATACTCTCAAGGCTGGCATACAAGCAAAAATGCTGAGGCTGTCACACAATCTTGAAAAATTTTCACAGAAGAATTTCACTAAACAGTTAATAAGAAACCTCAAAATCGCCAAGCTGTTAATACAAAAGTGGATATTGCTGAACGATCTCCAAGGTTCTGGTTCATGAATCAGAATATGTCTGAAGACCAAAGGTGTCGCCAAGCAGAGCAAACTCACGAAATGGTCAAATGAAGCTATGATGAAAATCAATGAACAGAACTTCGCGAGATGGAGCAAATGATAAACTGGTTAAGTAACAAGCACTCTGGATAGTCATGGAATCATTCCAAAAGTAAACAAGAGAATTAAAAAGCTGTGTATTCCTGACTCATTCATATGGCTTTTTAATTATACCAGGCTACAGTCAAAACAGAAAAACGGCCAATGATCCGGAGCAAAGAACCTAAAATTTAAGTTTAAGTGAATGTTTCTGAGCGCCTGAGAATCTAAACAACCGACATTGAGCAATCGATTGCAAAGAAGCGGGGCATTTGAAACACATTAATCCGCAAAATAAAAATTTCCCTAAATTTGACAGATCATCAAACCATGACGCATCATCGGCAACGATCCTTGAATTAAGGAAGCAGAGCTTTATACAATCCAATTAAAAACCACAGGAACTGATCAAATTAGAGAACCCAAAAAGGGATTTCTACAGGTATCACAGAACAAGGAACCCAATAGCAATTTCTATTTGGGTTGGGTATGCACAAAACAATCAACAGAGCAGTAATTTCTATCTGGACACCCACGAGGGCTTTCTGTTAAGATAAATACTAGATTGAAGCCCTCCCTCGACAATTTGGGGATTGAATCTGAATAAAATTTAGTTAATCTGGTGACAACCCAAGTGAATTTATGTATAATGAAAGATCGCCGATAGGATTTCTGTACAAAAGACTATGGGGATTCTTCGACAATTTGCACAGAATGTTAATTACAGGGGAAACAAGGGGACAATTTGTATGAGAAGAGTATACAGAACTACACAGCAATTGCAATTTGAGAATGGATACTGATGCAGAAAAGCCGACACTTGAACGAATGATTCTCGACCTTTATCAGGTAGCAAACCTGGTCTTGATCTATGTTGTAAACATATTGCCATACACAACAAATAGTCGCTTTTGGCAAACACAGTTAAATATCTTTCTACCACATTAATTACTTCAATTTCATACAGAGACACAAGTCATTTACATAAATCAAAGTCCTCAAGCACATTTTCAGAGAAAAAGAAAGACACTCACACAATAACTCCAACCATGTATGCTTGCATTTTGAACTCATATAATGTATCAAAAGAGACCCAATGCAAAAAAATATAAATGCTTCAGATAGTTCATATTTGAAAACTTTTGCTGAAACCAAGTTTAATATGCGACCAAAAGACAACAGTATTAAAATTATCTACTGCAGTGTGATATAAATGTTAAATGTCAGAAAAAAAAATGAAAATCTAGAATCGGTAAAATATCACTGGAATAAGTTCTTTAAATTCCTAAGCAACTTAGAGAATGGGGAAAAACACTACAAAAGAGAATCATCAAAAGGATTGATATTAGAAGGAAAAGTGAAGATAAAAATTCACTTATAGCCATATAAAATGGATGCTGATAAAATGCTTGGGATGCCGCCTCCTGGAATTAATCAACCTGTACTTTAAAAACCAGTCAAGTTAAAAAAAATTCCAACAAAGAAATTTTCCAGATGCCCATAGTCCCTAAGGGTTAAGCCTCCTCTGATACCATATGTAACCGCACAAGTAGAACTAAAATTAATATCAAAAAAAGGAAAAACAATTCTTCAATGAAATTATACCTGTACCACAAGATTTGGGGACGAATCTCCTCCCAAACGTAGGCTCAATTGTGCAGGATTCTGCTACAACTGGCCACCCCCGAACCCTCAATCAACGACTACTGCCAGTATTCCTAAGTCTCAGCATTCTCCCAAGAGAATGAAGATGGAACCTCAGAATGATCGAACCCCTTCCATCCTCCTCATCATTCCTTAAATAGAAAAAACATTGGTTGGGAAACCACATGCACACCCTCCATGTGTCTGCATGCCACATGCCCACCCTCCAAGTGTCGGCATGCTAAATTTTTTGATAATTTCTTTATTTTATTTATTTTTATTTGTTATTTTGGTAATTACTATTTTTATTTTTTATTACTTATCATTTTTATTTATTTATTATTTTTATTTAGTAATTTATTATTATTCATTATTTTTATTATTACTTATTATTATTTTTATTAGTTATTAATTATTATTATTTATTAAGTGATTTATTTATTATATCATTATTATTATTATTATTATTTCTTTTTATTATTAATTATTATTTTTTTATTATTTTTATTTAGTTCTTATTATTATTTATTTATTATTAAGGGAGGGATGTTACATCTTTATTCTCTATATCTAAAACATGGAATAACCAAGATTAAGCTATTTGGTTACCATGGATTGTGACCTAAGTAACAAGTTGCACACAATCTTTATGCATAAAGTAAATATTAGTGGCATTTAGACTTGCACACTTTCATGGTCTTTTTCTTTTTGTTGGGGTTCATTTTATTTCATTTTTTGACCTTTTCTTTATTCTTTTTACCCTTTTATTCTTTTTCTAGGGTATACTCTCTTTACATTTTTTAATTTTTTATTCTTCATAAATATGGAAAACCTTTGCAACAAATAAAGGTATGAACATATTTCAAAGCTAAACCAAGTCAATCATGATATATGACACCTATTGGTATAGGGGCATAACACTTCATATCTTGTATATGCAAAGTCAAATTTGCCAGCTAACTCTGGAGCTACATACCTGCATTGGTATCCCCTATTGGTGAAGCTTCTAATTTCATCACAAGTTCTAAAGCTTCAACTTGAGTTTATATCTTCTAATGTGACAAAGTCAATATTATATGTGGAATCAACACAACTACAAACCATTCTTTATGTTGTTGTAGAGATATTTCAAAGCTCACCTGATCCAATAATACCTTGAATCTTTGATCAAATTCCCAAATAGACTCAATAAGATTTTGTTTGATTTCTTTCAATTCTGTGATACACTGCGACTCGAACTTCGGCTTCCTAAATTATTTTACCAACGATGTTTTAATGTCTGCAAATGATCTGATATGATTTCTAGAATACTTCATGTACCATGCCAGTGCTCTATCTTAGAATGTTGTGACAAGTTGCGCTTTCTTCATATTTTCATAGTGGACCTGCTTCGTTGTCCATACTACTTGACATAAAACCAGAACTACTCTGGATCCTCTAATCAAGTCCCTTTAAAGATAGGTAGCTTAATATCATCGGCCATAGTTCTTCTTGGAGGGGGAGGGGGAGAGGGTGGGCGAGGGAGATTTGTAAGAGGATGGGGGTGGTAAGGGGAAGGGGAAACCCAAAATTATCCTGACTATTCCTATATTCAAGCTTTGGTGAAATTTCAGGATGGAAGGGTGAATATTGCGGAGTTACTTCAGGGTTCTTAGGGCAGTTTTCTTCGCTTTCAAACTCACTTTAAAGAGGGTTGTAGTCAGTTTCTATAAAAGTCTTCAGATCTTGGCCACGAGATGTCTTCCTAGTGTATATTCTATATATTTTCCACTTCACATTGTTCCAGTTTCTTCTTCAGATCTTCTCCCAAACATAAGTAACAAATAATCTGACTGCATTCGTGAAATTTCCTTTTCGTACAAAAGCATCTTAATCCAAATTCTTAGAGATTTTAAGAACTTACCTCGCGGTCTTTTGAAAATTTTCCATTCTACTTCACTATAGGACACAATCAAGGCTACCATGAACTCAATAATGAATCCTCTTAAGATGTTAACAGTCCAGAAATCAACAGATATTGAGATCCTATTGTCAATGTTCTTGAGTCGTTGTATCAGTTTAGGAGTCCACTCCTTAGGTTCGTCTCCTTTAAAATAGTCTTTTCTCCCAGTCAAGCTTGATATCCATTCGTATAGCTCAACATGAAACAAACATAGAATATTTCATATTGATCTTCCAAAACATACTTCTCCAACCACCTCCTAGTTGACAAACGGGGGTTTCTATTCTCTTTTCCTGCAAATTCTCGTTCCTTCTGTTCTACCCAATCTTGAATTTCTTTCTTCGACAGATGCCACATAAACATGTCCCTCAAGCAACTCTTAGGCAAGGGAACCACTCATTGGCTTAGGTTGGGCTAACCCAGGTTCGGATTTTACTGAGCACCAAAAAAAAGCCCAATCACTAGCCCTTTCGGCAACGACCTACAAGCAAGTCACAATCTCACCCGAAGTGACTATGGGTGGTTGCATAACTAGGTTTTTGCAACCTTGCGGGATACTGCGATGTGGAAAATTTGTATTTTCTTACGCTTTAACACTTATAAATTACTACACAGTCTTTAACTACTTCACACTTATATATTAATTAGCAAAATTACATTCATCACTTAACATATTATAAAAATACATAAAATTTACAGTACTGAAATAAAGTGCAAGTAATAAGAAAAACACATGAAGACACTGATTTTACTGTGGTTCATCCCAATGTGGGACTACATCCACAATAGTTGTTGCTTATAATAGAGCATTTGGTACAAACAAATAGTTCTTCACATGCGCACACAACTGCAAGTTGTCTGCACACTAAGATGCAGATGGTTTGCGCACTAGGCTGCAGACCCAAACCTATGCACACTCAGTTGTAGAGCCTTGTCCCTTTCTCTGAAGTAAATATCACAGAGATACAACCATAAAACATAGATATGGATCAATTACTACGTTCGTTCTTTATTATTAATCCCTATATATATACTATTACATGGAGGGATTACATCGTTACATTACCATAGACCCAATACCATGGTTTCCAAAATACAAGGGGCTATGGTCCAAAACCATTCAAATTTTACAATATTATATGCTTTTACAAAAATTGAGGGGCTTCACCATGAAGCCCCTATACTGCGCGGTCCAAGTTGTGCTCTATTGCCCTGTTGCACACTCCACTTTTCACTCCACGACATCCTTTCTATTGCGTGGTCCACAAAATTCGAAATCCTTGCCCAAAATATGGCCAAGTTGGGTTGCGCTCAACACACATGCGTAAACCAAGGTTTGAACCTGTGACCTGCACAACAGCACAAACACCTTAGAAACACGTTCACTGGCCAACAAGCCACACCCCAGAGGGCTAAGTGTCCTTGTTTCATTGATGTATTGGATAGTGTTTATTTCAGTTGTTGATTGAGTCTATTGACATCACACATACCTATGAGTTGTGCCTAGGATATGGATTAAGGAGTTGACTTATTGTTGAAGAAGTGCTATTGGAATTGGGGGAAAACATTTTTATTAATTTAGACCTTTTTCTTGTTGACTCCTTCCTAGAAGTTAGGAGTTGTAAACCTGTGAAAATCACTCAAACCTGTAGTGACACTTATTGGAGACCTGTGGTGATCATTTTGTTTTGGACCAATGGAAGAATAACTTTGATCTTTGGAGCAGAATAGATTTTAGTCCAAGGAAGCTATGACAAGAAGAAGCTCAGACCTAAACAATAAAGGTTTAAACCTATGGATTATCTAAAGTGTAAATATTTTGAAGGTTCAGATTTGAGGAGAATAGCAAACCAAGACTTGTGCCACAATTGCAGACTATATATTTGTTACAAACCTGTATTAGAAACTTTGAACCTTGCAAAGTACCTTAGAACAATTTATTAAAGATATTTTGCATTGGTTCATCTTGGAGACATTATTGGAGACCTCATAATGCATTAATGGAATTCCTCATGATGTAACCTTGAAGAATATTGTGTGGGTGACATGAAGAGTTGTGGAGACACCTTCTGAGAATCGTAAACTTTTCATTGATGAGCTAAGCGAGAGCATTTGTTGAAAGCTAATTATATTGTCAAGGCTTGTTGCAAAAGTTTTTGGGAGGCCTTGAAGGAACATTCAACCTACATTGAAGAGTTGAAGCATGTTGACAGGGTTAGTGCCCTAAAGGATAGGAATCCTTAACAAGATCAAGTTGGAGCCTGTACTAGTGGAGAGGGTTGGATCCCTAGAGGTTGAAGCCTCATAAATACAAGGTTGGATACTTGTGGAAGTGTTTAAGCCCCGAAAATCGGGTCTACAACAAGGGGGATAACCACCCGGTCCGGACCTTGAAAGCAACTCCTTTTCCGTTTGGAATAGTGGCTCCGACTGGGGATAATGGGACCAGTTTCCCAATTTGTTTATGATGGTACACTAATTTTTAAGGGTTTATTGGGAGAATTTTTTATTCTAAGTTTAATCTAACATGTGAAATGTTATTCTAATGAAGTAAAACATCTAATTTAAACTATCTCGGGAGTAACACTTTATTTATGCGATCTAGAATAATTTCCAACAGCAATTGGTAATAAAAATCATTCAATTACTATGAGAAAAGAATATGTTAAAGATGATTGTTTCGTATAAGAAATTAGCCGAAACAATTATGATAAACACATCGCATAATAAGTCATTCATATACTTGACATAAAGGAATAGTTATCACCATACAAAAGTGAAAAAATGACAACTGAACATTCAGGTTTCCATATATAAACAACTTAAAATAATATATTACTTGGCACATAAGCAAAAAGTATTAAGAGATAAAAGTACCACTGATAATAGGTCCTGCTCATGAGCTTTGGTGATCTAGATTTATCTTCAAATAATTCAACATCCACTAAGAGTACAGAAGTGAATTTCAGTAGCAGACATTAAACACGGATATAAATAAATCTCGTTCCTCTATTTTCAGTATAATTTCAGATGAAGGAGCTACAGGAATGTGCTCTGTTTCCGAAGTATTAACAACGCCTTCAATTATCATTTATGTGGTTGTCAATACTTGATTCCTTGATGTCCCTATGTTCTGCTCCTCTGTTCTAATCAGCTCATTGAAGTTTTCCCATTCCTTCTCCATTTCTACTATTAATGGCTTTGTTGGCTTTGTGAGGGGAGTGGAAGTCTCAACCTGTTTCGGAGGCAAAACTTGCTGCTCGGGATTTTCCTTGGACTGGGTTGTATCTAACTAATCCTTCGCTTTTGTTGTGTTCACTCCCTGACTGTTTAGACCTTTTAGCCGATTCTCTTTCAGACTTTAATTTGGATTTTTCTTGTCCCGAGCTTCCA
>APFE031751503.1:0-28537 GCA_000404065.3 Pinus taeda
AAATCTGCGAGCAGCTGCCACTTTGTAGCGCTCCATATCATAGAGCTCAGATCTCTAGTGGTGATAGGGACCGATCGAAACGGATTGAGGAGTGTACGCTTCGGGCTTCTGTGCCAATAACTCTTTCGGCACATAAAAGATTGAGATACTGATCTCCTCCCCCTCTTCTTTACCCTCTTGCAGTATATCCAGACTTGCTTTGACCTGAATAACCCAATCATTCTCATCAATCTTCGCTTGAGCGTTAGCCTTAGCTTCCATGTTTCCTAGTCTGACAGAAGTAGCCACAATCAAACAAAGGAGAAGAGTTGGAAAATGAGGCACAATCAATCAAACAAACTAGAAGAGTTGGCCAATATTCCTCTGAGAGAATCGAGTGACTGCGCAGCCCAATATGAATTTCACTTTGTGGACGAGTCCGCAGGATGCAGGTATTAACCCGTACGCCCTTCCTTGCATATTCAAACCGACATTATACAGTGTCTATTCCACAGGATCTTCACGTGGTTACTATATGTTTCAATGTGACCTTTGCCACCACAGTGATCATGACTTACTCGGCAGGATTGTACCAACTGTGCTGCATTCTTCATGAGATTTAACCCTTCATCTGCATCCCGGCACGTGATAGTTACTAATCCACAAGGCCTTTCAAGAATGGATAGGAGTCAACCAGAGCTAATAATTAGTGAAAAACAAACTTCAGAAAAACAAGAAATATGAAGCCAACTTACCCTGATTCAAAAGCCGACTACAGATGTGCAGGAACCACATAAAGGGGCTTAATTTCTCGCGCTCAGCCAACAAAAGTACCAACTGTTGTTGTTGCTGCAGTCGCATGAGCCATTCAAATCCAAGAAACCAAGATTGGTGAACTACGATCAAAAAACCTATTGCAAAACAATTTTATAAATAGGGAGCGGGAGCCATATACACATGAAAACAGCGGAATTCATGAAAACAATGGCTGAATCCGTGAAAATAGGGAGCCCTCCATTTGGAAAAAATTAAGCTCCGCCCTCCATTTCAAAACAAATTTAACCTTCTCAGACCAAATCTATCTTCACAATTTCACTACCAAACTAGAAAAAACCAAACAGTAAATCAGAAATAGTGATTTTGATCTCCCAAAACCAGGAGCAAAGATCAAAATGGGGCGATTTTAAGAAAATCCGATTTCGTAAATATCAAAATGGGGCGATTTTAAGAGAATCCCATTTCGGTTAGTGTATCTGCCTTGGGCGAAAATAAAAAAATAAATTAGTTTTTAAATAAAATGAGGGCTAATTATATAAAAATGTTATTATTATTTTAATTAAAAATTCGCCCCATTAAAATATAAAAAGCCTTAAATTTCGCCTTTGGGCGATTATTCGCCCCTAAAATTACCCCTGTCCAAAGGTGATTTTTCCCTTGTTGATTTTCTTATTGGAAATGTCTCTCTATGTTGTTTACCCAAGGCACATCCTTCACATAGGCTATCCGGTTTTTCTATGAGTGGAAATCCCTTCACCACGCCTTTCTGATGCAGCAAATTCAAACCTCCAAATTTGGATTGACCAAATATCAAATGTCATAACCAATTTTCATCTTTGACCTCTGCTTTAAATTTTACTTGTGTGACAATTGCAACATTTCTTTCATCCTCTTGCAAATACATTGGCAATTGTGCTTGGGCACCTTCTTTCTCCAAATCTAGTTTTATCTTTAGGGGAAACATTTTGTTGCTTGTCATCTAAACTTTTGCAATCAATTGTCTGCTTGGAGACTTATCCAAAATTGTGCACTCATCTTTCTTGAAAAAGACATTGTAGCCCTTTTGCATGAGTTTTCCAATGCTTATGAGGTTATGCTTTAAACCAGGGATGAAATAAACATCTAAAATGTGCTTCTTAGCCCCCTTCTTTGTTAGAATATTGACTCTTCATTTTCCCCTGACAAAGACTTTCCTATCAGTCCCTAATGTCACTTCATATTTCACACTTTCATCTAGATTGGAAACATTTCTATGTTCCTTGTCATGTGGTTGTTGCACCTTGAATCTAGAAACCATACATCACTTTATTTTTCTTGTGCTACATTACAAGCTAAAAATATGCTATCTCATTTTGATTTTCCTTTGTGAAATTTTCACTTGGTTTGTTACTTATGTCATGTTGCTTCTTTCTAAATTCATTTGCAAAATGACCATACTTCTTACAATAATGACATTGAACTTGAGGTTTATCATACCTCTAACCTTGTGTTTGATTTTAGCTTGGGCCTTGACTTGGATTTTGATTGATGCCCCTTCTGCTTGAGCTTGAAGGGTTTCCTCTTCCACCTATGTGTGGGCTTCTTCCTCTTCCTCTAACATTTGATCTTCCTCTGCCTCTACCCTAACCAAATGAAACTTGTGTCTTGAAGGCATGCTCCATTGAGGAGTTTGTTGCTCTATTCAGTCTATGTTCATGAGAAACCAGTGATGCATGAAGCTCATCTGCTAAAAACTATGAGAGATACTTTGTCTCTTCTATGTCCACCATAATGGCATCAAATCTTGTTGGCAATCTTCTCAATTTTTTCTCAACTATTCTCCTTTCCTCAAGTGTCTCACCATGAGACCTTATTTGAGTAACATGGCCAATTACATGTGTGAAAAATGAGTCTACATTCTCATACTCTTTCATACAAATTGTCTCAAGGTCCCTCATCAACATTTGTAGTTTTGTTGTCTTCACTTTTTCCATGCATTGGTAGGTTGTTTGGAGGGTTTCCCAAGCTTGCTTGGACTTTGTTGTTGTTGCAATCCTTTGGAAATTACTTTCATGAACTACTTGAAACATGTAGAAGAGTTTTTTTGAATCCATATTCTTGTTTTTCCTCAAGAAATATTTTTTTCTTGTGACAAGGCATTGTATGTTGTTGCATCTATTGGTCCTTGAAACCCATTCTCCACCAAATCCCAAATATCTTGGGAAGAAAAAATAGCCTCCCCATTCCCCACCAAATCCCAAATATCCTGGGTAGAAAACATAGCCTACATTGTTATAGCCCAATAATCATTATGTTTCCCATTAAATTGAGGTATATGAGGATTAATTATAGCCTAATAATCATATTTTTTCACATTAAATTGAGGTATTTGAGGATTAGTCAAGCTTGTTCTTGATGCTTCCATTTATGACTGTTAAGAAAAACAAAATCTCCCTACTCGTAAATACGCTCCATTTCTTTTTGCCTTCAAAATTTTTTTTTTTAACTCCCAGTAAAAACACTTGTTATTAGACTAAGAGAATTTCACCTGCTCTAATGCCACGTGAAATATTTATGGCAGAAGAGTCTCCCCCAACTCTTCATTTGCGGAGATGAAATCACAACTAAAATGGAGCTAAAAACACAGAAATTTAACTCAGGTTGCGTGGTAAAACTAGACGTAAAAATTCAAAACATTTACACTTCACCAAGGGTTGCGAAGTAACCCTCTGTAAAACCCCATAACAATTTTTTTTTGTCCACCAAAAATTGCTCCATGATTTCCACTCTTTAATCTTTTTACATACATATATTTTTTAAAACATACATTTTTGTCACATTAATACATGACAGAACAAGACCTTAAGACACGGGATTTGGGATGATACAAAAAATGTTTTTCTATGTTGTGGAGTACATATTTCAATAGCGAAATAAATGTTTGACCATACATATTTACCAACACTGCATTAAATTCATATTTGTTCTTAATTTCTTGATGTGTGTTGCAAAATGCAAAATTTGTACTCCTGCTTCGAACTTCATTTGATCTGTCTTCAACTAGAAAACAAAATACGCAACTTGCAGTTAAAGGAGGTGTACCACACGTATGGTTGTTGTAAGTTTAATAACTATGGTGGTTGAGATTAATTTTTCCAACATCTTTTAGAAAGTCGTAACCTCCATTTGATAACACCTGCATCTACATGCACATCGACCATACTTGCAACAATAACAAATTTATGCCATTATGATAGTGGCTACTATGGTACCAATTGAAATTTTACTCTGCAAGTAAAGTTGAAGTAGATCAATCGTAGGGATTTTTCACGTCACACTCACCAATATTACTATAGGTCACATTTGCTTCCTTTTACTGGGAGAAAAGGGAGATGGATATAGTGGCCTCGAAAATAGGCCATCCCCCAAGTCTAACATACAATACATACCTTTCAAAAATTAAATTCCAATGAATCACATCTTCATCTTTATAGACCTGTAGTAGTTTAATGACTTGAATTTTCTTGATCTCAAATTCTCTTTTATTCGTAATTTTTCGCTTCTTGTGCAGGAAGGAAACATCCATGTATAGTCAAGTTATTCTAGGCATCATCATCAACATATATTCTCACTTGTACGTTTTTCCTTAGTCAAGCGACATGATCATGAGCACTCATCAAGCACCATCTTGAATTGTTCTTGCAAGTTAATCTTCTTGATTTTTTGTATTTTTAGGTCTAGACCTCGCAACCTCTATTATTTCTATAGTTTTTGACTCAAGTATCGATGGTAATGGAACTATTAGTGAAAGCATATCCTTTACATGCATAAAAAGAATGAACTACATCATGTGCACCAATAAAAACACACATTATACACAAAGAAGGATTGGTAACTCATCCCATCACTTAGTCACTTAAAATATAACTATGATATTATAATTTAGAAATTTTTAATGGTTTTTAAATTAAACTCATTAGTTAAATTTCTAATCTTATTTCCTTGACAGAGTTCTCAGATTCCTTCTTTCACTTCATCAAATTTACAAAATAAATCCATCCACGCACTCCACAACGATATTTTCTCTATATATATTAAACCAGTATCAATAACCTTATTGAGGCCTTTGATAAATGTTGAAAAACCACCCAATGTGCTATAAATGAAGTCGATAGATTGATAACATTGTGGTTGATTGATGGGGATGTCTCTAAGGTGTCAGGGCCAATGTAACAAACTTTGGTAGCAATTCCAACCTATACTTTCACATTTCCCTCAGTTTCCACAACTCTTGCTTCACAATCCCTTAAGTTATCACACTTTCCTTCTAGGGATTTACAACAAGCTTGTCATGACGTCTCAATGCTATGTTTTGAAGAAATCCAATTGACTCAATGGATTCTCAAAGCACCCTCTATGTGTCACACAACAAACAATCCTACCCACACAATCTTCACCTTTTCCATTAAGCTTGTTGTTTTAATATGCATGGCCCCTTTTTGTTAAATGACACTCATAGCCAGTTTTCCATTAATTGAGAACTCATCCCATTGCTTAGTAACTTAAGATATAATCATAATATCACAATTTAAAAATATTTAATAGTTCTTAACTCAAACTCATTCATTATATTTCTACTTGTATTTCATTATAAATTTCTAACTTCCCATATTCTTTTTTTAACTGAAAAAATTATATATATATATATATATATATATATATATAATGAAAAGTCTAACATATAAATTTCAATATTAAAATGATTTTGACACTATGAAATTTATTGTGATGATAACCATTCAGATTCAAGATGTAGTAATCATAATCATTATCGGAAAATATACACATTCAAACACTATAAAACCTTCCATTAAAAATAATCAATACCCTTAAATTAAATCATGATCAACCACCTTAAAGTAAGTCATAATCATTATACTAAAATATACACATTCCAAAAGATAAAACCTTCCATTAAAAATAATAATATATATGAAAAATTACACATTGAAAGTTACATCATATATTCAGATTCCTTTTTAATGAAATCCAACCGCACTGTAAATTTAATATTTCGCATTCCATATATGTATGAAGTCAAATATATCTCCAAAGTCCGTTGGAGAACTTGGTAAAGAATTCACATTGCATATGTGCAAAGTCAAATATTTCTAAAAAGTTAGATAGACAACTTGATAAAGAGCTAAAGGTCACATATTACCCAACTTATGGTTCCGAGATAACTCACAATATTGAACCAACAACACAATTTCAAATCCAGAAATGGTCCTGAGTACCATTCACATTCCGGATTGTTTTCAAAATGCGATAATGTCCCATATAAAATTGCTCACAAGTTTTGGATTTTATGCAATACTTTATTCTGGCTATAAAGGGTCTTTCACAAAAATAATTGCATTTCATTCTGGTTTCTATTACATTCTGAATCAACGCTTGCTTTTCATTATGGTTTCTGTTACATTGTGAATATCAACGCTTGCTTTTCATATGGTTTCTGTTACATTCTGAATCAACGCACATTCAACAGTGGAATGACAGTTACATTATCGGAGAGATTCACCAAAAACTTTTTCAGATAAATCAATGCGGATTGAACAGAAGAATGCTGGCCATAGTACCGGCGAGATGACCAAAAACATTATTCAAACTAATTAACATAAGACAGCTACACTTCAAAAAGCTGAATCTGACCAGATGAATAAAAGGAAAAACACTATGAATAACGCTCCTCTTATAAGGCCGCCGTGGTTTGCCCTAATTAGAAGTAGGTGGTGATATCATACTAGCTCTCCTAGTGGATATAAATTCCGCCTGCTTGGCCACATCGGGCATTACTTCTTTCACTCCATCGGATTTAAAGAATCGATCCATCCATGCGCTCAACAACGGCATTTTCTCTGGATCTATTAAAACGCTATCGGTAGCCTTCTCGACGCCTTTAATAAACGCCGAAAGACCACCCAATGCGATGTCAATCAAGCCGATCTCATCCCCTCCAAAATACGCTTTTCCTGCGAAGCAGTGGTTGGTTCGCAGGGCTTCCTCTATCAACAGAAAGTTTGTAACACTATCTTCTAGTGCTTTCTGTAGCTGCTCGCCTTGGCCATTGAAAATTCCTAGCAGACAGGGAACGAGCTGAGAGCACATATATCAACCATTATCAGGAATTGTTTACCGTATAAAAAAAACATAATTGAACTTTCGAAGACACAAATAGCAGATAAGGAAAGGGTTGATAAGATATGACTGCACGGGATTACTAAGAAAGAATTAAATTACCTTATCGTCTACAAAGGCAGCCCAGAAGCGAGCAATGGCTCGGTCATATGGGTCTTCGGGCATAAGATTGGGAGCCTTATTGCCCCATGCCTCCTCGATGTATTGCACAATAATCATGGATTCACAAACAGGCTTTCCATTGTGGATAAGCACCGGAATCTTCTTGTGAACAGGGTTTGATTTCACCAGCAGCTCGCTCTTAGGACGCATACTCTCTTGGATGAACTCGTAATCGATACCTTTAAGAGCCAGGGCTATGCGAACCCGCACCACGAAGGAACTCTGAGTCGCACCTAACAGCTTTACTTGCGCCTTTTCTCCCTCGGTTGCCATTGCACTGAAAATGTATTTCGAATTTTATGAATCTGCCTCTTCTATCTCGGATATGCTATTGCTAATTGCCCCGCACTACCAAGAGTCCCAACCTTGCACGAGACCGGGCACGAAAACTACTTAGCGAAACACCAACTAAAAAGTATAGAGCGCAGACGTAATGCATGATTTCACTTTATCGTCATGGTCAAAACAATTTTCAAATTCTAGCTAAATTCTCAAGCAATTTTAAATCCAGTTTTTAGTCTTTTCGCTTTAATTTTTTCTTTAATTTGTGGGTCAGAGTTGGTTGCCTGTATTGCCTCATAGATTGCGTCACAGTGTTCAAAATTGAACAAGTCACAGCAGGTCAAGACCCCTCTAGCACGTCAGATAAGTGCTCAGCGAAAATTACGGAGTGGAAAGATATTTTAATTTGATTTCTGCGGCCTGACATTTTTGAAAATCACATGAGGTATATTATGAGTATATTATTCAGGTAGGCTGAAATCTTGGACCTTTAGACTGGTGATAGTTTTTATTTCCACTTCTATAGCATTATAAATGTTATCTGATATCCAATGGGAATAGCTATAGCCCTCTAAGTGGTAGCACGTGGAGAGAGACGGTGAGCCTGGAGAGGGCACTCCATAGCTATTCCCCTCTCATGTTAGATAGCATTTATAATACTGCAAAAATGGAAATAGGAACTACCTGGTCATATCCATTAATCCGTGGGCGGCTTAAACCACTAAAATATATCAGTGGGCGGCTTCACAGAAATTTAATGAACATCACATCAAGGTTGTACGTTGATTTGAGTAAAGGCAATGGCCTAAATGATAATTAATACTACCTTCCTGGAAACTCTGCAATACGGATAACGTCCAAATGTCATTGATGCCCTTTAGAGTGATTACTAATAACGATGCAGCGACATTATAAATTTATTTTAAGCATTATCATTTTTGTTTTGTTTCAATTTATGTGTTAAAATAATATAATTATTTTTGCATGAGTTGGTTAAATTTAGAGAGTTAGTTAAGTTAATTGAGTGATTGAGTTAAGTGGAGTTAAATGATAGACCACTTTTAATGTGTAGTTACATGTTAAGATATTTTAAGCAAATCACTAGTTTGAAAAAAATAAATATTTTTCACTGAATTCATTGTAAGTATCATGTTTTGTGTGATAAATAAAAAATCGCAACACGTGTGTTATGTGTGAATTTTATGCTTTGTCTCTTCAGTCTTTCCAACAAAATAAAATTACACAGGAAAAAAAGAGAGAACAAATTAACCACCATAAAAAAATATATATATATTTTTCCTCGTAGTGTTTGAGCATTAACACACCCTACAATTATACACACAGCATTATGACACATTCCAGCTCACCTAAAAGCCGCATTAATCATCATCAACTTACAATTTGTATACACAGGCATCGGGCATCTCCTTGAAGTTTGTGGCGTTAGTGGACTAACGGATCACCATCGTGGAAGGCGTTAGCACGCTTTGCATCACAGCAGCAGATGCGTTAATAAACCAACGAACAAGTCGTTAGAGTTATAAAGCGGAGAGGTTATAAAGATTAGAAAGTGTTTTTTGTTAGGTGGAGTAGTGAACACGTGGTTTATATACGGATAGTTATAAAGCGGAGAGGTTATAAAGATTCGAAAGTGTGTTTTGTTAGGTGGAGTGACATACTTTACGACGGAGTTAAAATTAAAAAAAAAAAAAAGTTGACGATAAAAGGTTGAGTTTGTTAGTTTTTTTAATTCATAAGGTATTATTTAAGGTTTATGTTTATATATAGAAAGGAATTTTTAAAGAATCTTTTTTTATATATATTAAATATTTAAGATTTTCAAAAGGTTTTTTGAAAAAAAAATTTACAAGATTAAAAATTTAGGTTTTTTATTTAAAGAGTTTTTTTTTTTAAGTTTTACAAAGTTTAAAAAGGAAAATTTTATTTGGAGAAAAATGGTTTTATGAAATTTCGAGCCCTAGTGCTCACCATTTACACTGTTTACAGGGAAAGATGATGATGTGTGGGCTATTAAGATGGCGACCATTTTGCAAACACATGATATTTGAGATTATGTCCAGTTTGAGTTTTCAAAACCTAAGGATGAAGAAGAAGCATGAGCTCTCAGTAATGCAAAGAAAGAACAATGGAAGACAGACAAAAAGCAGAAAGCACAAGCGTTGCAGCTTATCCAAGGAGTGGACTGAGCAATGTTCCAGAAGATTATGATCAAGTCCTCAGCAAAAATAGCATGGAATAATTTGGTGACAAAATATACAAGTATGGCTAAAGTCAATATTGTTAAGTTGCAAAATACTAGGAGAGATTTTGAAAGTCTGCAAATGAAGGAGGCAGAGGACATCGATTTTTTCATAAATCAAGTCATAGCTATCGTAAACCAATTAAAGATTTATAGTGAAGAAATTAAAGATCAAACAGTGGTTGAGAAGGTTCTCAGATCTTTGTTTACCAAATTTTATGTTGTGGTAACAGCTATAGAAGAAGCCAAAGATTTGGCATCATTGACAGTTGATGAGCTGATGGGATCACTTCTATCGCATGAGGCAAGGATAGACAAAAATAAGGATTCCACTTTAGAAACCGCTTTCAAAAGCCAAGTTTCTATTTCAAGAGACAGAGGTCGAGGCAGAAGTAGATCGAGAGGCAGAGGACAAGGCGAAAGATATGGTGGTCATAGAGATGGTCGAGAAGAGCATGAACATGAAAGTGGAAGCAACTACAAAAGCTTCAACAATAATCAAAGAGTTGACAAATCAAAGGTGAGATGTTATTATTGCAATAAATTCGGTCACTATGCTTTTGGTTGCAGGAAGAAGATAGCTCATCAAGGGAACAAGAGAGCTAATGTCACTACAAAGAGTACTAACTCCATGTTCCTAGCTTGCCATACCATGCATGAACCTTCTGCTAGTGTGTGGTTGTTAGACAGTGGTTGCAGTAACCACATGACAGGCAACAAGGATTTGGTTGCAGATTTCGATCAATATGTGAAAACAGAGGTAAAGTTGGGGACTGATAAGACTTTGGAAGTAGATGGCAAAGGAGTAGTCAACATTCTCACCAAGCAGGGGGAGCTGAAGACAATCTCAAAGGTATATTATGTTCCTAGTCTCAAACATAATTTGATAAGTGCTGGTCAATTGACACAGAAAGGATACAGAGTTATCTTTCAAGGTCAAGAATGTTTTATATATGAGAAGTCCCCAAGGAAGTAGCTAATAGAAAAGGTGCAGATAATGATGAATAGACTCTTTCCTCTAATTATGAATTGCAATGGTCAGGTGAGTTCTTTTACAGTTGCATGTTCTGATGATTATTGGTTATGGCACTTTCGGTTTGGACGCTTGGACTTTTCTGGTTTAAGATAGTTGCAATGGAAACAAAGGGTTAGAGGATTATCTCCTATAAAAGAACCTCCTAATACTTGTGAGTGTTGCATCTTGGGAAAGCAACACAATGAAACTTTTCCAAAGAGAGTTGCATACAAAGCAAAGCAACCTCTTAAGCTATTGCATACAAACCTCTGTGGACCTATGAGGACACAATCGATTGGTGGAAGTTAATTCCTTACTTTCATTGATGATTATAGTAGAAAGACTTGGCTTTACTTCTTGAAGCAGAAGTCTGAAACTTTTGTAAAGTTTAAGGAATTTAAAGCCTTAGCAGAGAACCAAAGTGATTGACAGATCAAGTTATTGAGGTCAAATCGTGGTGGAGAATATGACTCAAAGACATTTCATGATTACTGCAAGCAACATGGGACCAGAAGAAAGTTTACAACCAGGTATACACCGCAGCAGAATGGTGTAGCAAAGAGAAAGAACAGGACAATTATGAACATGGTAAGAAGCATGTTGAAAGGCATAAACTTGTCTAATGAGTATTGGGTAGAAGCAGTTGCATGTGCTATTTATGTGATCAATAGATCTCCTACAAAGAGTGTGATGAATAGAGTACCAGAACAAGCATGGTCAGGTATGTATTGCATGGTATCTCATATCGGAGTATTTGGATGTGTAGCTTATGCACACATTCCTAATGAGCGAAGAGGCAAATTGGATGATAACAGTGAAAAATACATATTTACTGGTTATAGTGAGCAATCAAAAGCCTACAAATTGTATAACCTTGTCACAAAGAAGACCATAATTTGTAGAGATGTTGTGTTCAAAGAACAAGAGTCATGGAATGGCACTGTATACAAAACAACTGGTGCACAAGTGCCATTGATGGAAGAAGATAATGTAGCAGAAAAGGAGCAACACGAATCACAGGTGAAGACACCTAACAGAGACACACCAACAAGGAATCCAGTATTTTCATAGCAGCATGGATCTTCAAGAAGATCAACAGATCGAGCTTCTCCCAACAGTTAATTAGGTAATGAATCAAGCAATCGTAAGAGAAAGATGAGAAGTTTGAAAGATATTTATGATGATTTGGATGTTAGTTCAAAATTTTTATTGTTGTCATTCCAACCTTCTTTGTTTGAAGAAGCAATCAAAGATGAAAATTGGGTGCAAGCCATAGATGAAGAAATTGAAGCTATTGAAAATAATGATACATGGGATTTGGTTGATTTACTAAAGGACAAAAATCTCATTGGTGTGAAGTGGGTGTACAAGAAAAAGTTGAATGAGAAAGGTGAAATTGACATATTTAAAGCTAGACGTGTAGCAAAAGGATTCTCGCACCAACCGAGAATAGATTTTGGAGAAATGTTTTCTCTGGTAGCCAAATTGGATAATGTAAGAGCATTTCTAGCCACAGCAGCTCAGAACAAGTGGAAAGTATATCAGATGGATGTGAAATTAGCCTTCTTGAATGGAATTCAAGAAGAAGAAATTTATTTGCAGGAACCTTCAGGAGATGAATTTGAAAGTAACAAAGAGAAAGTTCATAGGTTGAAGAAAGCGCTCTATGGACTAAAGAAAGCACCTAGAGCTTGGTATAGCAGAATTGACAACTACATGATTAAGAATGGATTTTGCAAAAGCAACATTGAACCTACCTTATACACAAAGGTAAATGAGCATAGACAAATTTTGATTGTTTGCATATATGTTGATGACATGATTTTTACAGGTGATTTTGAGATAGATGAATTTAAAGCAGCCATGATGAAAGAATTTGAGATGACAGATCTTGGTCTGATGAAATATTTTCTTGGCATAGAAGTGGAGGAATTTGAAAAAGGAATTTTGATTTGTCAAAATAAATATGCCAAAGATTTATTGTTAAGATTGAGGATGGAAAATTGCAAACCTATCCCTACACTAGTTGCAATAGGTACAAGTTTAAGCAATGATGATGAAGGATCAGATGCCAATCCAAATTTATTCAAAAGATTGTTTGATAGCCTCATTTATCTCACAACTACAAGACCAGATATCATGCAAGGAGTGAGTTTGATTTCTATATCTATGGAGACTCCAAAAGGCACACATTGGAGTGCAGGAAAAAGAATTCTGAGATACATAGCAGGAACTAGAGATTGTGGCATAATGTATGCAAGCAAAAAAAATAAGGATTTGATTGGATACATAGATGGTGATTTTGTAGGAAGTTTGGATGATAGGAAGAGTACTTCTGGTTATGTGTTCCACCTTGGTTCAGGTGTGATTTCATGGGCATCTAAGAAGTATCCCATTGTGATGCTTTCGTCAACAGAAGCAGAATATGTAGCAACAACATCAACAACATGTCAAGCAGTCTAGTTACAAAGAGTATTTGATGGACTCAAGTAGAAACAAAAAGGATCAACAACAATATATTGTGACAACACCTCAACGATTGCACTATCCAAGAATAGTGTGTTTCATCGGAAGAGCAAGCATATTAATACTAGATATTACTTTATTAGAGAACTTGTGAGCAATGGGAGAAGTTCACGTGAAGCCTTATAAATCTAGTGATCAATTGGTTGATATATTTACTGAGTCAGTAGCACAATATTTGTTTGAGTTTCATAGAAGAAACTTGGGTGTTGTAAGCCTAGCTGAGACATAGACTAGCAGGCATGTTTGAGTTGTCAGGAGTCATGTTTTGGTTTAGTAGTCGTAATTAAGTGGGAGTGTTAAAATAAGATAATTACTCCTGCATGAGGAGTTGGCTAAACATAGAGAGTCAGTTAACTGAGTGATTCAGTGATTGAGTGTTTGAGTGTTGAGTCAGTTCAAGTTAAGTTATAGACGACTCTTAGTGTGTGGTTGCATGTAGATGCATGTCAAGATATTCTAGGCAAGTTGCTAGTTTGAAAAGGATAAATACCCTTCATCGGGTTCATTGTAAGTATCATGTTTTGTGTCATCAATAGAAGAACCACAACTTGTGTATTTTATATGTGAATTTTATGCTTTCTCTCCTCTGTCTTTCCAATAGGACATTTCACCATGCCGATGTCGATTTTGAAATGCACGTTTAAGGCAGGATGAACATCAATGCATTTGCTCATGCGATTTATTCCTCTTCACCACCACACTTGCTATGTCAATTCCTGTTCATGAAACACAACGAAATTCAAAATAATTATATCTCAACATTTTTTATACTGCTATAATGCAAGATCTTTATATAAACAAAGATATAAGCTCAATGATAAAGATTAAGATTTACCTAAAATCTAGCCACCATGTGCATATCCATTGAATTTTATGCTCTTATGCTCTCTCGTGAAGTAAATGGGACCAACTGGTGCCTGCAATCAAGAAACATTTAATGCCTAACATATACTTCAAATATGCCTAACATGTGTTTGAATATAATCTTCTTCAAGATCGACAACAAGATTCAGGCTCTTGGGGTAAATCTGAGAGTAACACTGAGACATAATTAATGGCTAAGAAGTCAATAGGTCGAACCCAAGGATAGGTAGCAAGAGTGCTAATAATGTGCCCATGGGAGGCAAGGACACTGACATGTCCTTCAACAAGAATGGTAGAATGGATTCCAATTAAGAAAGATATAGATGGCGGGCTCAAGATTGTGAATTTCCCACGTGTTTTATCTGTTCATGGCAGTGCTGGCTTGATTATTGTTGTGGTTGAATCAATAATTTTTTGCTTCTCAATATGTTTCTAGATGTTGTTGGGTTTCTTATATTTGCATTTAATATCTAGGTTCAATGCCTTTTTGATGCTGGAAGAGTTGAGAGAAAATATGTCATTGTGTGTGGGAGACTCTATAAACCACAATCAATGGGAATCCATGTTTTTCCTTACGAGGGCTACAGTTCCTTACCATTAACCCATTCATAAGTATATTGACAACATCAAGTTCATTCAATATTATTTCAAGATAATTCTAAAATCTCTCTTTAGCTCAGATAGCCATCAACCACAACTAGGCTAATGAGTTGGTTTTATGTACAATAGTTTATTGCTTGAAACTTTTTTCAGTTTAAATTTAGAAGAATGGCTTGAATCACATGTATTAATTATTAAGATTGCATAATTTGAATATCATAGATATTTTGAAGAATAATGAAACCATTTTGTCATTTAAAAAATGCAAATTCAGTTATAAAAAATTTCAATTCTAATAACTTTTTTATAATTTCTAGATCCCATTATATTATCTATTTGATATTGTCATAATGCGATATCTTCTAATAGCCATCTAGTTTTAAGAGTTTATTTTATTTGATAGGAAAAAATTAATTGAAAATGAAATGTAGAAATAATATATTGTCAATTAAAATGTAATTTTTTTAGCTTTTCATTATGGAAATGCTATTTTAGCTTTTTCATTATGGAAATGCTAGATGAATATATGCACATCAAATTAAAAATAAGATTACCCCTTCAAATTTGATCACTGGTCACAATGTCTACGGGCTGTGGCCTGTGTGGGACAAGTGATGAGTCAAGTAATGGTGGATCGGTGATAGTCCATTAAATCGACTGATTCCTTTTAGATCGAGGGTTCAGGTTTAACCTTCGACGTGAGGTCATCTAAAAACCCCGAGGGACATCAGATTAATGGGAGATCAATGACCCACGAAGTAAGTCAAAGTAAATTGTATAGGGATCTTTAAAGTACGAGCGAATGTTTCGCCTTACTTATGTCATCGAAGACTATAATATACTAGATTCATTTTAATTTCCGAGGCACCATCGCTCGAGGGATAGGTTTGCCAGATTTCATGTCTCTCAGATTTTTTATTTATAAAAAAAAACAATGTATATATTTTAAATTAAAACTAAAATTAAATTTCAGAAAGTTTGGTTATTTATAAATATTTAAATTAATAATTTTTTTTTTTTTAAATATATATTTTAACAATGGAAAAATAAATATTTAAAATTATTAATTTAGTTTTGAATAATATTATTTATGAGATTTTAGAATTTTATGAGTGGGTTTAATGGTTAAAAGCATTTGTTTTCTTTTTAAGAGGTCATAGGTTTCAAAACAAGAGGGGTAGAGTATAAGCTATCGCCTTTGTAGAACTTAGTAGTCAAATCATTACGTAGAAGTAGATCTCTTTTCTCACCACAATAACTTCTTTTTCCACAAATAAGAGGACTGTCATACACTAAATTTGATATCTAGCTTAGCTATAACTTTAAAATTTATATGATATATATATTATATTTAATCACATAAAAATTACCTTCTCTAAATTTTTTTGTGAATATATTTAAAAGTGTCCTCCTTCTATATATATATTATACAAAAAATTATACTCTCTCTAAATTTTTTTTGTGAATATATTAAAAGTGTCTCCTTCTTTAGTTGTGACATGTGACCATCAGATGATGCTCTTCAAAAATATTTATTAACTAAGATGAGAATGGGCCTCCTCCTTCATAATTTGAAGAAAATTGTAACATTGATTTTTTTTAATAAAACATGAAGGAAAATCATCAATCTATGTATTGAGACGAATTGAAGACATGATATTAACCACTTGAAATAGGGTTATGTTTTGAAGATTTTTTAAAATCGGGGTGATTAGTTTTTCACTACAATTGAATATAACAATGTAGTAATTGGTAAATTAATTTTTTTTTAATCAAATTGTATTATTTTAAAATATCAATTTATATCATTCTGTTCATTTCTAACAAGCACAATATATAGTGATATATTTATAATTTTTTTGGGTTTATTTCTTAGGATTGTTTAGCGGGGTTTTTTTTCTTTTTCTTTTTCTTTTAATTAGATAATATATTCATTAAAATGGTTTTAGAGAGGTAAATTTTTATTTGTTTATATATATATATATAATATAATACTCTATAAAGAATTATCAATAGAAGATGTAGATGACACGATGACGACATTTCCTTGAGCAATTTCCATTGATGAAGGTTTTGGCATATTTGTAGTTTCTTTATCACTATCCATGTGATCTAATTCATGGGTGCATTTTTCCCCACTCATTGTTGAGGTTAAAATTATGGTTGAGTCTCTTTCCTTTTTGATCAAAAGTTGAGCTTCCTTTGTTGTGGGTTGAAAAGGCTCAACATAAGGTTGAGTTGAGTTTGATGTGGCTAGATGGGTACTATATGCCTCTTGTTGTTGTGTGTTATCCTGCTTGTGAGCTCTAGTAGTCTTGGATCCTTTGGTTCCCTATGGATCTTTCCATCCAAGTTCTTTTTGTTAGCATTCGGGTGGGTATAAGGCCCTTGCAAAAAGGGGAAGACATTATGAAGATATTTGTGTTGCTGACAATTCTTGCAACATAAACTAGTGTCTTCATAATCCACTGGTTATGGATAAATCTTACATCTCCATTGGAGAAGGATTTTATCAGGAAACCCCTTACTGAGCTCCACTTCGACACTCATGTGAAAAAGATTAATATTTCCTTTTGAAATCCTTTCATTTTCTACTTTGATGAAGTGACCTAGTAAATCTGCCACATTAAAAAACCTTCATAAAAAACCTTCTGCCAATCCTCTAAGTTTTTAAAGAACACAAAAAGGAGTCATTTTGAGAAAAAATGAAACATTGATTGTTAGACCAATTTCGATTCACCCATTTTTGAATTGTAGATGTTGAGTTCTAAATGCCATTAAAATGGAAAACGATTTTCTTTTTTGCACATCTGTAGCCAAGAGTCTAGATGTAACATTATCAATTTCAAGAGATGGTGATTTCACCACTTGTTCCACCATGAATATTGGCCTTGAGAGATATTTATGGTTTTGAGGTCTAGGTCATGGCTTTACGACATCTTTAAAGGATTTCGGTTGGGATGAGGAGGGACAAAACCCAACATTTATCTCCTCCTCTTATTCGTGATACAAGATAAATCGAGGCACCTTTGATTATGCCATACTTGTTGAGTGATTTATGGTCCTAAAGTTGTCATCCTTCATGTAGAAGCCAAAAATTATGGTATGAGATTCTGACCCAATCATGGATCCTATCTAAGAGTGAGGAGATGAGATATGAGGTTTTTAACCTGCAGACAAATGGATCTTCTTGAGATTAATATCACAAGACTGTGAAATTGTCCAAATCTTGGTTTAAATAACCCTTATGTGGATGAGGGTTTTCAAGCGCTGCATATTCATTTTTATGAAGCTCGTCCTTGGATCTAAAAAACCCAACTTCGAGATATCTATTGCTAAAATAATCATTCCTACCACAATGAGCAAGACAACTTAAATACTGCATGGATCGCACCACATAGGACCCATAACTTTTCGGTGGTCGACTCACAGATTTTTCCATAGTCCATTCTATGGTTTCATTCTATTCTAGAACAACTATTCCTTGTGCAGATTCCTCCTTATGGATAAAGGAGGCCTTCCTAACACACCCATCCTCATCTTCAGTGTTATTGTAGCTGATCGTTTGGTGAAAGGGGATTTTTCCTTTAGATGCCTATCAAAGCACCTGAAAGTTTAATTTTAATAACAATTTGAAATTATTAGATACTTAAGCTTAGGTGAATTGTTTTAAAAGATGTTAATAATTTTCAGTGTGTCCCATTAAATTCATCACAATTATTAACCAGAGTCAAATTAATGATGACTTATGCTTTGGATCTTTTTAGAATAAGGTTGGGTAGTTCCTATGGATTTATTATTCAAGGGTTGATCGAGAACACAAAAGGTTCCCTAAATGATTATGTTGGTGATAAACCAATGAACCTTGGCCCATTCTAAATTAAGGATTTTTCAAACACAAATATAATTTTAAATTCATTTTGATTTATTATACCCACATTTATGTAATTCAACATAAAGGTGTTGAAATTTTTTACACATTGAAATGGAAAGATCAAATTTGGAAAATTTACTATAAATTTTTTGAGACATTTCGAATAATAAAAAATTTCTGACTATGCCCTAAAATCACAAGCTATATATTCTTAATAAGATTTTATATTGGCTACATGTTACCAGTAGATTCTAATTCGACAAAGAATGCAAAGGAAAAAAGAAACAGTGAATGAACACAAATCCGGAATGGAGGAAACAAATCTTCTTGTCATTCGAAATTAGTTAAATAAACTACATAGGAGACAAGGAAACGAGCAACAATAAATGACTAGAGAGGTTCCAACTAAACTTGACTAAACTCAACTAAACTCAAGAGAATCAAAAGTGACTATGACATCTAACACACAATGAAGTCAATATCATGACACTTTGCAGATAGTGACATTAATATCTCAAGACCCCCTCCTAAGCTCAAATTTTACAAGTGGTGGCACTTACAATGCCTAATATCCCTCTTTGAAATTCTAACACATCTTTTCCCAATGGCTTTGTGAAAATATTTGCAAGTTGATCTCTAGAACCACAAAAAGCAAGTAATATGTCTCCATCATTGACAAGCTCACAGATGAAATGAAAATGTGTGTCAATGTGTTCGATTTTTTTGTGAAAGACATTATTTTTTGATAAATAAATTGTAGAAATGTTAGCACAGTAAATATGAGTTGGCTCCTTCTGAACATTGGCAAGATCTTCCAATAGTCTTTTGAACCACACTGCTTGAGAAGCTACTGAAGTGGCAACTACATATTCTACCTCTACTAAAGATATTTATACGATTGGTTGTCCCTTGGATCCCATGATATCAAAATGGTTCCAAGGAGAAAAACATACCCCGAAGGTGTTTTTGCGATCATCTAAACTTTCTGCATAATTATTGTTTGTATAACTTGAAAGTGAGTTATCTTCAGAATGTGTGCAGAGAAAACCATAGTCTAGGGTCCCTGCAATATATATATGTTTTTTGCAACCTTTCAATGAGAAATCTTGGGTGATTGCATAAAGTTGGATACAAAACTAGTTGAAAACCTGATATCAAGTCTAGTTGCAGTGATATACAACAAACTACCAACTAGACTTGTTTACAATGTGGGATCAACTAATGGTAGTACATTGTGTTTGATTAGCTTGGTGCCTTGAGAATTGATGTATCAATTCGTTTGCAATTGATCATTCAAAACTTTTGGAGGATGTCAGAGGCATATTTTTGTTGACCAACACAACTGTCATTAACAGATTACTCAATTTCAATTCCTAAGAAGCATTTCATGACCCCTAGAGCAGGCATATCCAACTCTATTTGAATTTGTTGGAATTTTTAATTCTAGCTATTAGAAATCCTTCCTGTACCTTCTGATTTATTTCTTCCTACTTGTTTTGTTAATTAACAAGTTATTTACCATGTAAATACTGAAAATAAATACAAGTACAGTCCCAACACATATAGATCATCATCTGAAGGAAAAAAAAAGCACATAAATGACATCGTTATTTTTGGACTAACATCCCCTGAAAAACCCAATGCGAGAAAACTGGTGCAGGTATCTGAGGGTTTTATTAGTAAGCAGTTTTAGAATACAATCTGGGTGCTAGAAATGGCTCACATAATAGAGAATTCCCTCAGTAGTAGTACCTCTCAATCAGAGACAAATATCAGCCCCAATCAGCCCCACGAAATCTCCCAGCGTCAGCCTCTCTGGCCCAGCATTAGCTCAGTGTCATGCCAACTCACCCTGCATCAGCCTCTAGAGGAACTGCATCAGCCTATAGAGCCTCTGCATCACCCGCGCTGGCTCTCTCTCGCATTGTGCAACTCCTGGTTGCCTCTACATGGGACCTAATTGGCTCTGTGTGGCCTCTAGCTGGCTCTGCATCCCTCTTTCCTAGCTTCTGCGCTGATGCTCCTAGTACCCTCTCTGCCTCTCTACCTCTCTACTTCTATATTCACTTCCCCTCAGCTGCAACTCAGAACACTCCTTCAATTTCCTTCGCAAGCCCAGCTTGAGAAAATCGAATTCTTTGATAAACTCGGTGTGTTCTCTAAGTGACCCTTAAGCTTCCTCTTATACTTTTCTCGTTGACAATTCAACGACCGAGATTAATTCCCTAATCAATGGCTAAGATTAAATCTGGCTTGATCCATGAATTTTGAACCCTTCTAACATAATTTTATATTAATTCACATTAATATTTTATTTTCCCTAAGTTTAGACTTAGGGACTCCATTAAAATATTAATTATTTTAATATCTCCCAAACTGTTTAGAATCTGCCAAAATGATTTCTGGGTATTGAATATATCATGTGCTTTAGCCTCTCCACCAATTTTCGTGGCTAGATCACATCTTATGCTACCCCAAATCAACACTCGATCTTAGCGAGGATTGTGCTTTAGTAATACTCTTCATTGAGCATCACCGTGATCATCTGGCATCGGTCTTGGTGCTGATGTTAGGCCTGCTTCCCAACATCTTCTGTATTGCTACATCATGTACTGCTACCCATGGCCCTGCCACTATCACTGATGCATCTGTATGACAACCTCTCTCATCATGATGCCCATAGCACTGCCACTGCTAACTGTTGCACTGCAACTCAGTCACTAAGAAGTAAGTAACTGATCTCCCAACTCTGACATCTCTGTCAAGCTAGAGACACCCTCGATGGTGAAACTCCCTCTGTTGCTGACAAGTGCCCCTTCTCTGACCTATGCGTTGCTCCAACAAATCCATGCATCTCGCACTGCTGCCTCACATTGTCCTAGGAATCCTGCACTGTAGCTCCATCTGTCGCTCCATTCACATTCCTTTCTACTGACATCTGGCAGTAATGCTACTCCTCTTCAGGGTTCCCGTAGCAAGGTATAATCCAAGAGGCTGGGTACCTCAAGGATCCTGCCCCTCAATGCCTGTAGTCCATCTGACTACAACTCGATGTCTCCCCACTTCCTCTCAAGTGGCATGTGAGAACTCATGGCATAGTTATCATCCACTCCTCTTCCTTCTCCACCCTTGCTGGTGCGACCTTGGTCTCAGAAGGCTCTTCCTTAGTCTTCTTCATCGGACACTAGCTCGTATAGTGACCTAGTTCCCCACAGTGGAAGCATTTGACCTTAGAGAGGTCCTCCTTCTTCCATTTCTCTTGCTTTCCCTCAGATGCTAGGGCAACATCTTCCTCTTCCTCCTTCTTGATTCTGACCCCCTTGCTGCTACTTCCTTCCTTGGTTAGCCTTCTAATCTCTTCTTAGCAAAGAGCTGCCCACAGTTCCTCCCAATCTAGAAGGGTTAACTTGCCTAGTATGCTCTAGACAAACACCTCCCAGTCTTCTGAGACTGCATTCAGGGCTATCCTCACCATTAATTCTTGATCTAGCGTGGCCCCTATGGAAGCTAGCTGATCCTGTATCTCCTTCAATCGACCGAGGAAGGTGTCGATTTGTTGTCCCTTCTGCATCTAGTATGACTACAACTGAGTTTCTAGTAGCATCTCTCTTTGCATGGAAGTATGTTGCTAAAATTGCTTCACGGGCTCCCACATTGCATTCGCCATTTCCTTTTTGGAAATATGTGGTACTACATGGTCCTTGACCCCATCAAGGATGATGCCTTTGGCCCTCGCCATTGCCTCCTCGTACTTGTCGTTCTCAATCAGGTCAATTGGGATCACTATTGTCTTCAAGACGAAGTGCTTGAGACGATTCTTGTCTCGAACGGATAAGATTATGGCCTTCCAAACTACGAAGTTTGAAGCTCTGTCAAGTCTGTCCTTTTCTCTTACCTCGTTCATTTCCATTTTGTTTCTCCTCTACTTCCCTTCTAGAAGTTCTCGGTGTGACTCCCTCTGAGCCTCAATTTCACTCCTCGAAACCCCTTTGCCAATGTCAAGATGCCCCCATTCTAATCGTTAGTGCAGCTACACCACTGATCCAGATTTCTTGGCTACAAATCCTTGACAACAACTCCCTCTTCCTTGGTCTTGCCCTATTAGGTATTGTTCTAACCACAGTACCCCATGACCTTCACTTCGTAGCTTACCCACACCTTCCTATGCCTCAACAAACTGAAGGTTAGATCTTCTAAGCTCTGCGCAATCCCGACACCAAAAAAATCCACACCTCTTGGCCAGAGGTGTCAATCCTTCCTGACTGAGAAGGATGACCGGGCACTATGTAGGTCAGGTCTGCCCCCTTCTACCACTATGCTGATCCTCCTCCCAGCTCAAACTTGATGATGTAGGTATTGCATCACTCCTTCCTTGTTGATTCTCTCCTAAGAACAACTTCTGTCACTTGGGATAGTTGTTTCTACTGCTGCTGCTATGTTTGGTTAATGCCCTCAGTTCTCCTTTGATCTGCAACCACGCTTTGATAGCATGTTGGAATTTCTAATTGTAGTTGTTAGAAATCCTTCATGTACCTTTTGATTTATTTCTTCCTACTTATTCTGTTAATTAACAAGTTATTTACCATGTAAATAATAAAAATAAATGCAATTACAGTCTCAACACATACAAATCATTAAATGAAGAAAAAAATAAGCACACAAGTGACAATATTATCTTTGGACTAATATCCCCGGAAAAACCCAATGCGGGAAAACTGATGCAGCTATTGGAGGATTTTCTTATTAAGCAGTTTCATAATACAATTTGGGTCCCAGAAATGGCTCACCCAAAAGAGAATTCCCTCAGTAGTAGTAACTCTCAGTTGGAGACAGATATCAGCCCCAATCTTTCCCACAAAATCTCCCAGCATCAGCGTCTAGGGTCTGTGTCAGCCTCTCTGGCCTAGTGTCAGCCCACCGTCATCCCAACGCACCCTTTGTTAGCCTCTGGAGGCACTGCGTCAACCTATAGAGCCTCTTCATCACCCATGAGGGCTCTCTCTAGCACTACGCAGCTCTTGGTTGCCTCTGTGTGGGCCCTCACTGGCTTTGCGTGGCCTCTAGTTGGCTCTGCGTCCCTCTCTCCTAGCTTCTGCACTGATGCTCCCAGTACCCTCTCTACGTCTTTGCTTCTGTATTCACTACCCCTCATCTGCAACTCATATCACTCCTTCGATTTTCTCAGCAAGCCCTGCCCCAGAAAATCGAATTCTTTGATCAACTTGGTGTGTTCTCCAAGTGACCCTCAAGCCACCTCTTATACTTTTGTCGTTGACAATTAAACGGTCGAGATTAAGTCCCCAATCAATGCATAAGATTAACTGTGGATTGATCCATGAATTTTGGACCATTCTAACACAATTTTATATTAATTCACATTAATATTTTATTTTCCCTAAGTTTAGACTTAGGGACTCCATTAAAAATATTAATTATTTTAATATCTCCCAAACTGTTTGGAATCTGCCCAAACCATTTCTGGGTATTGGTGATCTCATGTGATTTAGTCTTTCCACCAATTTTTGTGGCTAGAGCACATCCGATGCTACCCCAAATCAATAGAATTTCTTCTTGAAGTCTTCTAAAGTCATATTTCCTATATAAATAAGGGTATCAATGTAAAGGCATACAATGAGAATTTTCCCTTTATGAGTTTTGGTACACAATTTTGGCTCATGGTTACTTCTACAAAAACCACTTTTGATGAGATAGTTGTCAATGTGACTGTAAGAAGCTTAGGGAGCTTGTTTCAAGCCATACAAGGCTTTCTTCAACCTGTACATCTTATGCTCCTTTCCTAGAACTTCAAAGCTAGGAGGCTGCTCCACATAAACTTGTTCCTGAAATATACCATGTAATAAAGTAGATTTTACATGAAGTTGATAGACTTTCCATTTGTGTTGCACTGTTGTGGAAAAAGCAGTTCTTAGAGTGTCTAACCTTACTATTTGAGGAAATGTTTCACCATAGTCGACACCAAACTATTGTGAGAATCCTTTGGCAACCAACCTGTCGTTATGTTTCTCAATCTCTCCTTTTTCATTTAGCTTGGTATTTTGTACACATTTTACACCAATTTTGGTTTTGTCTCTTGGGAGATCAACTAATTCCCATTTCTGGTTCTTCTTGATGACAGTGATTTCTTGATTCATTGCATAAACCCAATATTTTTCTTTAACTTCTTCTTCAAAATATCTTGGTTGAGATGAAAGAAAGGAAAACATATTCAACTTATCAAACTCATGCTCATGCTCATATATTTCTTTGATCCTTCTTGTTTTTTTATTATCCTTTGAAGATGTTGAATCACTATTGGATTCACTGCTAGAAGATGTACCATGTTCAGACTGGTATGGCTCTTCCTGAACCTGCAATCTAGGCAATTGTGGTGGGTAAACATGGTGATTTAAATATTCATCAATATAATCATACCAAGATTTATTTTCAAAAAATTTAACATCTCTACTTAAAGCAAACTTCTTGGTAACCAGATTCTAAAGCCTATAGGCCTTTGACTATTCACTATAGTCTACAAAATACATCTTTCAATCCTATCATCAAGCTTCTTTCTTAGCTTCTTAGGAACATGTGCAAATGCTATAGATCCAAAATTTCTAAAGTGGGATACATTCAACTTCTTACCATCCCATGCTTGTTGACGTATTGCATCTTGGAGAATGGTTGTTGGAGATATGTTGATAACATATACTACTATCTAAACTACTTCGGCCCAATATTCATTAGACAACTTCTTCTCATGCAACATACATCTCGTCATATTCATGATTGTATAGTTTTTCCTTTCTACTATTGCATTCCGTTGTGGAGTATACCTTGTTGTGTTTTGCATGATCATTCGTTACTTTTGACAAAAATATTTGAAGTCATTGGAGTTGTATTCTCCTCCTCGATCGGACCAGAGTATGTTAAAAGATTTTCCACTATGTTTTTATGTTTCTTCTTTGAATTCTTTGAATATTGAGAAAGTATCCGATTTATTTTTGAGAAAATAAACCCATATCTTCCTACTACAATAATCAATGAATGCTAGAAAATAAAGACTACCACCAATAGAATGTGTTTGCATTGGGCCACATACATCTATATGGACTAGTTCTAGAATCTCTTTTTCTCTAGTGGAAGATGTCAGAAAGCTATCTCCTTTTCACTTTCATAGAATTCAAATTTCACAGTTACAATATTTTTCATTCATACCAGGTAGACCAATGACCATTGATTTTTTTTTTTAAGTAGACTTAGACTCTTGAATGAAATATGCCCATATCTATAATTCCATAGTTGAGACTCATATATTCTTAAAACATTACAGTCAAAATACTATCAAAGATTTAGACTTCTAAGAGTCAATGGAAACATCCTATTCTTTGTTTTTTCAACCTTTTCTATGAGTCTCCTATTGGGAGGTTTGTCATAGATATAACATGTGTTCCCTTCGAATATTACATCATAACTATGTTCTATCAATTGACCTACATGAATGATATTATGCTTTAGATGTGGAACATAATAAACAACAACTAAATATTTTTGTTGGTTCTGTTTGGTAAGAACAAGGGAAACACCTTTCCCTTCAGCTTTAATACAGGAACAATCTCTAAGGGTAATTTTCAGATGTTATGGAAGCATCAATGCAAGAAAGTGGATTTTTGTTACCTGTCATATCATTGTAGCAACCACTACCCAACAATCAAAGGTCCTCGATGTGTCTGTCTTCATAAAGATGGCGTGAAAGAAGCATTATGTTAGGTCCCTATAATACTAGTGATTACCCCATTACTATTGTAGTTGTATCCCTTATTAATATTTTTGTGCCCCTATTGTCTCCATATTGTCATTACTGTGCCCCATAGAATCCCTCTATTGTTATTTTTGTGCCTTTATATTATTATTGTTAGGTTGGCTTAGTTATATTGTGACTCCTTAAACTCCTATATATAGAAAAGAGGTTTTGTCATTTGAATCATCCAAGAATTGTTCATTTATGTAATGTAAAGGAGGTTGCCCCCTTGAAGAGACTAAATTCTAAGGCGTCGATCTATCTTTTGTGAGCTGGTTTCATAACATTTGGTATCAAAGCTTTGAATTCTAGGGTTTCGCTGCTCCAAACAGGTCATCATGGAATTTTTGCTATAAATTTTTTCTACGACGTTTCAAATGCTACAAAAAAAATCCATTTGAGAAGAAATCGCGCTGAACCTCAGGTCTGAATTGCAGAGCTTTTCGCAAAATATTTGTGGAGATATGATCTGAGGAAGTCAGTCTTTTTGCAGACTCCTGAATTACATTCCAAACAAGTGACCTGGGGAAAATAGTAATAACTTTTTTCTGAGCATCAGATTGAAATTTCATAAGAAGTTACAGAAAGAGGACAAACTATAGTTTCTTGTGTATATTTTTCAGATCCTAAGGTTGAAATAGTGACACGTGGCACTTCATACAAGTTCACTCTTATGAAAAGGTATATAATCAGGTCATCTTGGGAGATTGTGCATAACTCTTTCTTGGAGAATCTAAATTCAATCAGACTAGTGGCATTGGAAAGAGGATGCAGAGGGTTACTATAGGTTGTAATTTTAGAACTGAAAGATCTGAAATTACAGAGATACATCAGAGGCAATATCGAGCTCCTACAAAGTGAAAAAGGGTGTGTAGAATTTTTTAAATTTTTGCTTAAGCTTGGTTTGAAAATTATTTTGAAGGAATTCAAAGGGCATAGTATAGCATTATTATTGGTAACTGATGCCCCGAGGAAAGAAAATTGAAACACCTAGTAAGCAACTTGAAAGCTCTAGCATGACTTATGAAGAAGGGGAAGAAATGCAACATGATATATCAAAATTACGAGACCAAGTTCAACAAATGTCACTCACACAAAAAGTAATGGAATCTAAGATGGATGGTTTAAAGAAAGATGTAGAAGCTAAGATGAATGACGTGGAAGCTAAGATGGACGATTTGAAGATAGATTTTAAGACATATTTGAAGACATGCATGGAATATTTGAAGGTAGATTTGACAAATTTTCTATAAAAAATACTTACTAATGGTGAAAGGGTAGTAAAGGAAACTCATGACGAGAACAAAATAAATGTTAATCATGATTTCATAGACTCTAACGTTGGATCTAAGAACCACCATATTCCAAAAATAGATATGAGGAAGTTTGATGGCAAGGATCCCGCAACATGGATACTACAGATGGAGCAATTTTTCGATCTCAATAATGTGCAAAACACAAAAAAGGTACGGGTTGCCACTTTATATTTGGAACCAAATCAGTTTGTATGGTATTAATGGCTTTGCTCTCATAAACAAATTGTCACTTGGGCAATTTTTACGGAAGAATTGACAGCACATTATGAGGATACAAAAAGCAACACTTTTTTTAGCCAACTAATAAGTCTCAAACAAAAGGGTTCAATGATGGATCACATTGAGGACTTCCAAAAATTGAACATAGGGGTAAAAGATATTCTAGAAGAGCATAGGATTGATGTGTTCATAGGGACTTTAAAGGATAATATCCAACATGAGTTTCGCCTTTGGGAACCTGATTCATTGGAGAAGGCATTCAGGTTAGCAAGAAAAATGGAAATCAAAATTATGGCAATCAGGAAGCCTACCACTCACAACTATAAAGATGGAAGTGTTGTTGCCCCTAGCCTTCCACAACCTATAAGGTTGACACCACAACAATTGGAAGAAAAAAGAGCAAAAGGGCTTTCTTAAAGTTGTGATAGTAAATACACTAAAGGTCATAAGTGTGCTGAGAAGAAATTATTCTACATAGATTGTGAAGAGGAGGAAGAAAAGGAACAAGAAATGTCAAAATAAGAGGATATACTCTAGGAAAAAACCCTAGATAAAGAAGAAATGAATCCTACCATATCTTGTAATGCATTGGCTGGAATTACCGCTCCTTAAACTATCAAGATAGAAGGACATATCAAGAAGAAAAAGGTAATAGTGTTGATTGATTCAGAAAGTACCCATAATTTTA
>APFE031751503.1:31222-43266 GCA_000404065.3 Pinus taeda
GAATGGTGGTATAACACTTCCTTCCATACAACAACAAAAATGACCCCATTTATGGCACTTTATGGATATCAGCCACCATCCATCACATCATATTTAAGAGAAAATTCTAAGGTTCAAGCTATTAGGGCATAAATCTACCTCAGGCTGAGAAAGGTAGATCTAGGGTAACATCAAACCACGCTTAACCTAGTAGCTAGCCATACCAGGTCGGGAGAGGGTTCTCTCCTTGTCAATCTCAAAGAAAATATGTCAAGGAAGGCTTGAGATGACTGATATGAATACTAATTTTAGACTAGGTATGTTTTATCAGAGGAATTTGATTGATTTTAATGATTGGTTGCTGGATCAGATGGGGAAGATAGCTTTGGGTCCGGGAAATCAACACAGATTTGTAGAGGTTTCTGTGGGGTGAGGTAGGAAAGTGTTTTAGCACTTGGAAATGAGTGTAATGGTGAGTCTAAAGACTGGTGAGTTGCTGGAGAGGGCATGCAAATGTCATGAGTCCTCTTCAGACAGTAGAAAACATTCAAAACTAAATAAACCCCAAGGCAGAGCACTGAAACACCAATGGATTCTACCTTTTAAACTTGATTCATCTAGTTATGCAAAATAAGAAAGATGATGGCACACATAAACATAAGATCAAATAAATTATAGAGAATAAAACAATGCTAATTCACATTACCACAAGAATCCCACAAAATGCTGCAAAACCCTGGTTTATTTCCTTGCCAAACTGCAGAAGTGACGTACAATAGTGCTCAATGCATTCACAAGAGTCCAACCTTGAAAAATGAATAAGAAAGTACAAGATATAGGCATCAAAACACCTATGCTAGTCATCAGGGGTCGAATCCATGAGTCAAGGAGATATTTCAACAAGATCTAAACTAGGAACTGAAAAATAGGCAGTGGAACAACTTGCCTCTAAAACTATGGAAACTGATTCATTTAGTTCAAAACCACCTAAAACTGATGTATCTACCTCCTTGAGTCATTTTTCATCATTTTTACATCATAGTACATCAATTTACATCATATTACACCATGAATTTGACCATGAGATAAGAAAAGTCAAACTGGTAGAAATCTAGGCGAAAATTTGAGTTTCTGAGCAAAATTGGCAAAATTTTGCCTAATGTGCAATGTCGTTTCCCTGATGCACAATGCATTTTCCAAGCTGAGTTGGAAGGCCTTCCCCTTCACCAAATTTGCTCCAAGATGGCTTGATGTAAGGGTATGTCTGTCTACCTTCTAGTACAAGTGGAATTTTTGGATTTGGTATCAATTTGCCCCTTCAAAAATCAGTTCTCCCAAGACTGCTTCCTATGGGTCCAAAAAGTGGTAGAAAGGGTGTTTTTTGAGGTGTTTTTTGCCCTTTAGGTGACCCAGATCTCCTCCAAAATTCATGAAACTTTCTAGGTTTTCATATTTTTTTATGAGGAATCTAAAAATATAATCCATTCTTCAAAATTCTCAACCAGCTCAATGCGCAGCGCCAGTGGCTTTGCACATCAGAGGAGATTTTCTGTGTTTTGCAATTAAAATTTAGGAAATGAAAAAAATTTCTCCAAAATGCTTCAAAATTGGCAAGAGGCAATCTTATCAATTTCTTTGTTGCGCCAAGGAAGCTTTTGCCAAGATTCTAAGTTTATCTTGCTCTTTTTTGGCTTTTAAGGCTCTCCCTAACTTGGCTTTTAGGCTTCTTATTCTTGTCTTGCAAATTTTGTTCCAGGCCAAATAGTGATAGGCCATGTGGTGCAACATGTTATTATCCTTATTAGCCTTATCAAGAAGCTTCTCAAGATGGATATTCACTCTTTCCAACCATGATTTTCAGTCAACCTCTAGTTCTTGCTCTAGTGAAGTCAGCTTGATTTTCCTTCTTTTTGCCATTTGCTGGTTTTCCCTTATGGTTTGCAGCTCCATAATTGTGTGTTTGTCCTCCAATTGTTTGTTTTGTTGCTCAAGGTACTTAATGATCCATTTAGCCCTCTCAAAGTTAAGAGATAAGGCTTGGATCTCAGCTTCTTTCTCCTTGATGACCACATCCTTGAGTCTTGAGCTTTGGAAGCCCAAATGAGTGTCCTCTTCCTCAACCAAAATAAAATCCTTGTCTTGGCCTTCAGAAGGCCCTTCATCATGCAATGGTTTCTTTCCTCTGTCATGTACTTGTTATGTTGAAGAAGAAGGCAAAGCCCCTTTCACCCCAGGTGAAGAAAGCATTTGCCTGTTATCCGGTGAAGAGAACGCGACCCCTTCCACCTTTGGTGGAGATAATACTCGTTTGGCAGCTGCAAAAAGTCTTCTTGTCCCCTTCTCATAAGTTATAAACATAGGAATGTGAGCCTCTTCAGTTCTACTTTAATGCTCTCTTTGTTGCCTGGAAGGTCCACCTTCCTCCTGAGGTTATGCAAAAATTTGAGGCCCCTTGAAAATCTCATGGGCAATGAAAGTTTCCCATGGCACTCCCAACTGAGTGAGCTGATGTACAACAACAAATTTGATGAAAACAAAGTGATAAATGCTATTAAGCTGCTATGGGTATGGTTTTCTCTTTGCAAGCACAATCATCCTCTCTATGTTTTTGCAAATGAAGTATGGAATACTCATCATTCTAACCCTGGTAAAATGCATAAGCAATCTGATATGATAGGTATAGAGTCTGGAGAACCTTCCCTGACATGTGAAGTATTTAATGATGAGTTTCATTAGTGGCACATACCGGTCCTCCAAAAACTTGAAAGGAAACACCCTACCCAATTTACTATGATATTTAGCTTTAATGTAGGGTTCATAGTTCTGTTTGTTGATATTCTGTCTTTTGTTCCATCTTTCCCCCACATCTGGCATCCTAGTTGCTTCTGCAATAATGGTTGGTGAAAGAGTGAAATTGATGCCAGCAAGTTGTACCATATTGTTCTCCATGTTGATGACAAATTTCCTAGCTAATTCATGATGGTACTTAACCCTCTCAACAATCTCACGAAACTCAAAGAAAGATTGGTATCTGAAACAAGTAGTGGCAAGGGGGCATGCAAGAAGTTCAACAATGCTAATAGGCTCCTCTTTGATTATTTCCCCACCCTTGTGAGGTCTCCTAGGCTACACATTCCTTTCTCTTGAACTGTCACTTTGTTTTTTTTCTTCATAGCTTGAGTCACTGTTCCTTGCCATGATGCTTAGTGTTGTCTTAGGAAGATGATGTGATGAAGGTATGGTGAAAAATGGTAATGAAGGAGGACAATGGTGATAAGGATGAAGAGATTTTACTCTTGGGAAATGGAATTGGGGAATGAAGGGATTAGTTTTGGGAAACTAGGGTTTAGTGAGGGATTTAGGGTTTGATGAGGGAATTGGTTGTTTTAGGGGAGTGGGATATGCGAAAATGGGATAAATAGAGTAATTTAGGGTAATGAAAGAGTGAAAAGGGTTTAATGATGCTTTTAGTGATGGTGGAGTGAAAATCGCACAATAGAATGGCAAATAATGAAGAGAAACTAGGGTTTCATTTTAAACTTGCAAGACTCATGAAGAACACAAGTGTGCACTCAAATCAGCTTTGGGATGATGATTACTTACTTGTAGCATGCAAATGTAGCAAATGTGAGGGTTATAGAACAATTTGGAACGATTTAGAAATATCTGGACTAATGCACAATGCACTGGACCCAATGCGTAGCGCCAACCTGATGCGTAGTGTACTGCCTCTGATGTGTAGAGCCAGGCTAAGTTGCTTTGAAAAATAGGGTTTTTTGTCTCCTTGGCTCCAAATCACGATTTTTTGACTCTCTAAAGGATTTGTTCTCAATGAAATGATAAATAGGACCCCTTTCACTTTAAATATGGATGATCTTTAATTTTCACTTATCTCAAGCCCACTTTTCTAATGTCAAAGTCACTTTTGGTCTTGAGCTTTTTTTTTTCCATTGAAATTGACTTTTCTTAATCATTTGGTAAACTGATGCATTGATGCTTGTGTTTTTGTCTACAGTGGTTGGAGTTGGAAGGTGAGCAAGGGCAACAACTTTGAAATTATTACATATAGAAAAATTGAAATTACATAAAATTTTGTACATAGAAATAAAAACTCTGTTTTTACCTCAAAATAGAGTTTTGAGGTAAAAATCATTTATGGTGCATATCATCATTGAAATTTTGATTTTAAGAACTTATTAGACCTCCTCATGTGCCTGCTAACCCTTTATTGAGTTTCTGATGACCATGACAGCAAACCCTAGACCTAATGAGACCTAAAACCCTAAAAATGAATTTTGCAATTGTAATGAGAAAAAATGACTATAAATGACCTGAACATGTGAAAATGGGCCAACAGGTAAATGACATGAGGGAAATTGACAATGAACCACTACCATCAATTGGTCCATGACCTAATGGAATGCAACTGATCAGATGGGACACCTACTATGCATGGAAAAAGAGAAATTTGACCACTGATGGAGGGATGAAGATACTGACACTAACATCGGCTGCTATGGGGATGGTAGCCCCTGGGAGGTGCCAAGAACCACAGATCTATGGAAAAGTAGACCAGTGTCTTCATCCATTGTGCAATATGGAGTCAATAACTTCAAAAGACTAAAACAAATATCTTGACTCAAAACTGACTCAATTATGACTCAAATAACTGACACTGAAACTATCTTGAAATTGACTAAAACAAAAAATGACTCAAGACTTACTTAACTGAAATAAGTACTTACAAAGATTTTTAATGGCAGCAGACCATCGAGATTTGAGGGTTTCAAATCAGGATGACAACCACCTACCTATTGATGAAATATGCACAATCATGTGAAATGAGCCTTCCAATGTAACCAATCCAGCAAATGGCTACTTACTGAAATCCTGCTCTCACTTTCCCCGAGCAGATAGAATAATGTACATGTAGGAAACTCAGAAGAACCACTGAAACCAAGGCTTATAATAATGAATTAGGCAACATTCATCTTCTCTAATGCTTGCAAAAGAATGCCGAAGGGATCTTGAAAATCTTGAAGCACTAGCTTGTCTTGAGATCCAATAGCAAAAATATAAGTACTCCCTTCATCCTGATCTGAAAGAACAACTGGTTGCCGAGTGATGGGAAGGCATAGAGAGGTATTAGCTTTTTCTATATAAGTGTTAGCTGTAAATGCCTTGAGCATGAGAAATTCTGGCATATTGTCTCTCTCAGGCTCGTATTCCTTAATTTCATGGTCTAGGTCATTCTTAAACAAAAAACAATCTTCAAGATTATCAAACATGACAGCCTTATCATCTTCATGAAAGAAAATATTATCTGTTCATTGATCTATAAATCTAATTTCAAGACTGTCATCATTTTCAAAAGAGGAAGAAGTTTCACCAACACCTTCTTGACCATGTGCACACTGCAGACCTGCATTAGCTTGGGCTATAACCTGACCTTTCAGGAGTTGATGTATCTCATCTTCAGACAGAGGAGATAATACTTTCTGTTTTGTTTTTCTCAAGTGGTTATTTTCTTCTTGAAATAACATTTCAAAACATGAAATACTTGAATGACAGTCCTCAATTCCCCGGTCTTCTGAAATTTGAAAACATTATTGATCATCTTCATATGACATGGCAATCAAATTATCATTTACCACAAAGTTATCGAAAGAAGATTTTTCACTTTCTTGAACAAAGATCTCATCTTGTTTTTCATAAAATGACTGGATTACCTCCTCATGAAGGCTTTGTTCTAATGAAATGAGAATTCTTGGGTCAATAACTCTGTCTTCTTCATTCTAGATGATATCAACAACAAAGCTCTCCTTCATGGGATTCAGAACAAGGTTGTCTTCATCATCACGATCTAAATCTAAATATGAATTGGCCAACTTGACTTTATCACAATCTGAAATTGAAACTTGACTTTCCTGCATACTGGTTTCTTCTAAGGAAATATCTGAAATAAATCCTTCTCTTTCATCATTTTCCATTGTACTAAGATCTTGATCCTGCTATAAATTTTCCTGAGCATCTTGATAAATATCCTCTGAGCTCTCTTTATGCTGCTGAAATGGATTTTCATAAAAGGCTTCCATGATCTCATCGTCCATAAAGTTATCATCATCATAAATTTTCTCAAGATTTTCAATAAAATTATAAACATGTTTGCAACAGTTCTGAACTTATATTAAGGATGGATAAGATTCTTTATACCTTTCAAAGAACATAGTATGAAAATCCCTTAAACAGTAAATACAAGCAGGTGGAAAACTTTCATACCAAGATTGGGCTTCACCTTCTAGAGTGGCCATGAATATCTTCATCAAGCAGTCTTCAGGAAAATCAACCTTCAACATGCGAATATGTATGTGAAATCTAACCAGATGTAAAGCAGTATCATTCCTATTATCATCTTTAAACATGGGAAATTCCTTTGCCAAACTACCTTCGGAATTTTATTTGGGAAACAGAGAATGTGATCTCGGCTCATGGGAGCATACCTTTGAGAAAAAAAATCCATTTTGATAACAATGAATTCACCAAGAAATTCTTCAGGCTACTGGTTCTTGAAGAGTGGAGTTGCCATAAAAATTCTGAACCTTGGGATTCTTCAGCACTGGAGTCGCCAGGTGAATGATTTCAGCCTTCCGGTATCTGATCACTGTCCACCATCAACAATCAGATCTAATCTTGATACAATTTTCCTGAGGAACATAAAACTATGTTCCCCAGTATGGTCGCTACTATGTTAGGGCCTAAATCTACCTCAGGCTGAGAAAGGTAGGTCTAGGGTAACATCAAACTATGCTTAACCTGGTAGCTAGCCCTACCAGGTCGGGAGAGAGTTCTCTCCTTGTCAATCTAAAAGAAAATATATCAAGGAAGGCTTGAGATGACTGATATGAATACTAATTTTAGACTAGGTATGTTTTCTTAGAGGAATTTGATTGATTTTAATGATTTGTTGCTGGATTAGATAGGGAAGGCAGCTTTGGGTCCGGGAAATCAACACAGATTTGCGGAGGTTTCTATGGGGTGAGGTAGGAAAGTGTTTTAGCACTTTGAAATGAGTGTAATGGTGAGTCTAAAGACTAGTGAGGAGATAGAGAGGGCATGCAAATGTCATGAATCCTCTTCAGACAGTAGGAAACATTCAGAACTAAATAAACCCCAAGGCAGAGCACTGAAACACCAATGGATTCTAACTTTTAAACTTGATTCGTTTAGTTATGAAGAATAAGAAAGATGATGGCACACATAAACATAAGATCAACTGAATTATAGAGAAGAAAACAATTCTAATTCACATTACCACAAGAATCCCACAAAATGCTGCAAAACCCTAGTTTATTTCCTTGCCAAACTGCAGAAGTGATGTACAATAGTGCTCATTGCATCCACAAGAGTCCAACCTTGACAAATGACTAAGAAAGTACAATATATATGCATCAAAACACATATGCTAGCCATCAGGGGTCGAATCCATGAGTCAAGGAGCCATTTCAACAAGATCTAAACTAGGAACTAAAAAATAGGCAGTGGAACAGCTTGCCTCTAAAACTATGGAAACTGATTCATTCAATTCAAAACCACTTAAAACTGATGTATCTACCTCCTTAAGTCATTTTTCATCATTTTTACATCATAGTACATCAATTTACATCAATTTACATCCTGAATTTGACCATGAGAGAAGAAAAGTCAAATTGGTAGAAAACTAGGCGAAAATTTGAGTTTTTGAGCAAAATTGGCAAAATGTTGCCTTATGTGAAGCGCCTTTTACAAGCTGAGTTTGAAGGCCTTTCCCTTCACCAAATTTGCTCCAAGATGGCTTGTTGGAAATATCTGTCTATCTATCTTCTAGGACAAGTGGAATTTTTGGATTTGGTGTCCATTTCCCCCTTCAAAAATCAGTTCTCCTAAGACTGCTTCCTATGGGTCCAAAAAGTGGCAGAAAGGGCGTTTTTGAGGTGTTTTTTGCCCTTTAGGTGACCCAGATCTCCTCCAAAATTGATTAAACTTTTCAGGTTTTCATATTTTTTTGTGAGGAATCCAAAAATGTAAGCCATTCTTCAAAATTCTCAACCATCTCAATGCGCAGTGCCAGCGGCGTTGCGCACCAGAGGAAATTTTCAATGTTTTGCAATTAAAATTTAGGAAATGACAAAAATTTATCCAAAATGCTTCAAAATTGGGAAGAGGCAAGCTTATCAATTTCTTTGTTGAGCCAAGGAAGCTTCAACCAAGATTCTAAGTTTATCTTGCTCCTTTTTGGCTTTTAAGGCTCTCCCTAACTTGGCTTTTAGGCTTCTTATTCTTGTAAGAAGAGCTTCAGCGTAAATCACATGAAAAAGACCTTTGTCGACGCGTTTCGAACCAACTAGTGTGGTTCATCGTCAGGACAAGTTGAAGAAACAGATATGGCCTAGCAAGTTAAATACACTGAGCAGAGACTCCAACGGCTACATAACAGCTATTTTTGACTCTAGGACCTAGGCCAAAATTATATTAATAAATTTAATCTTATTATTATTTTTATAATATTAAGATAAAAATATAATATTTTATTTCTAGAGATAAGAGAAATTAGGTATGATTAATAAATGAGCGAATATTATCAATTTTTTTTTTTATTCTTATTCTTGTCTTGCAAATTTTGTTCCGGGCCAAATAGTGATAGGCCATGTGGCACAACATGTTCTTCTCCTTATTAGCCTTATCAAGAAGCTTCTCAAGATGGATATTCACTCTTTCCAACCATGATTCTCGGTCAGCCTCTATTTCTTTCTATAGTGAAGTCAGCTTGATTTTCCTTCTTTTTTCCATTTGCCGGTTTTCCCTTATGGTTTGCAGCTCCATAATTGTTTGTTTATCCTTCAGTTTCTTGTTTTGTTGCTCAAGGTACTTAATGATCCATTTAGCCCTCTAAAGGTCAAGAGATAAGGCTTGGATCTCAGCTTCTTTCTCCTTGATGACCACATCCTTGAGTCTTGAGCTTTGGGAGCCCAAATCAGTGTCCTCTTCCTCAACCAAAATAAAATCCCTGTCTTGGCCTTCAGAAGGCCCTTCATCATGCAATGGTTTCTTTCCTCTATCGTGTACCTATTTTGCTGAAGAAGAAGGCAAATCCCCTTTCACCCCAAGTGAAGAAAGCATTTTCCTATTGTCCGGTGAAGAGAACGAGACCCCTTCCACCCTTGGTGGAGATAATACTCATTTGGTAGTGGCAAAAAGTCTTCTTGTCCCCTTTTCATAAGTTATAAACACAGGAATGTGAGCCTCTTCAGTTCTGCTTTCATGCTCTCTTTGTTGCCTGGAAGGTCCACCTTCCTCTTGAGGTTCTGAAAAATTTGAGGCCCCTTGAAAATCTCATGGGCAATGAAGGTTTCCCATCGCACACCCAACTGAGTGAGCTGATGTACAACAAGAACCTTGATGAAAACAAAGTGATAAATGCTATTAAGTTGTTGTGGGTATGGTTTTCTCTTTGCAAGCACGGTCATCCTCTCTATGTTTTTGCAAATGAAGTATGGAATACTCATCATTCTAACCCTGGTAAAATGCATAAGCAATCTGATATGATAGGCATAGAGTCTAAAAAACCTTCCCTCACATGTGAAGTATTTAATGATGAGTTTCATTAGTGGCACATATCAGTCCTCCAAAAAATTGAAAGGAAACACCCTACCCAATTTACTATGATATTTGGCTTTAATGTCGGGTTCATAGTTTTGTTTGCTGATATTCTATCTTTTGTTCCATATTTCCCCCACATCTGGCATCCTAGTTGCTTTTGCAATAATGGCTAGTGAAAGAGTGAAATTGATGCCAGCAAGCTGTACCATATTGTTCTCCATGTTGATGACAAATTTCCTAGCTAATTCATGATGGTACTTAACCCTCTCAACTATCTCACAAAACTCAAAGCAAGATTGGTATCTGAAACAAGTAGTGGCAAGGGGGCATGCAAGAAGTTCAACAATGCTAATAGGATCCTCTCTCATTATTTTCCCACCCTTGTCAGGTCTCCTAGGCTGCACACTCCTTTCTCTTGAACTGTCACTTTGTGTTTTTTCTTCATAGCTTGAGTCACTGTTCCTTGCCATGATGCTTAGTGTTGTCTTAGTAAGATGATGTGATGAAGGTATGGTGAAAAAAGGTAATGAAGGAGGACAATGTTGATGAGTATGAAGAGATTTTACTCTTGGGAAATGGAATTGGGGAATGAAGGGACTAGTTTTGGGAAACTAGGGTTTAGTGAGGGATTTAGGGTTTGATGAGGGAATTAGTTGTTTTATGGGAGTGGGATATGGGAAAATGGGATAAATAGAGTAATTTAGGGTAATGAAGGAGTGAAAAGGGTTTAATGACGCTTTTAGTGATGGTGGAGTGAAAATTGCACAATAGAATGGTAAACAATGAAGAGAAACTAGGGTTTCATTTTAAACTTGCAAGACTCATGAAGAACACAAGTATTCACTCAAAGCAGCTTTGGGATGATGATTACTTACTTGTAGCATGCAAATGTAACAAATTTAAGGGTTATGGCATGATTTGGAATGATTTAGAAAAATCTGGATTGATGCGCAACGCACTGGGACCAATGTGCAGCGCCCTCCTAATGCACAGTGCCCATTCAAAATTACACTGCAGGATTGCCTCTGATGCACAACGCCAACTTGATGCACATTGCACTGCCTCTGATGCACAACGCCAGGCTAAGTTGCTTTTAAAAATAGGGTTTTGTGTCTCCTTGGCTCCAAATCGCGATTTTTTGACTCTCCAAAGGATTTTTGCTCAATGAAATGATAAATAGGACCCATTTCACTTTAAATATGGATGACCTTTAATTTTCACTTATCGCAAACCCACTTTTCTAATGTCAAAGTCACTTTTGGTCTTGAGCTCTGTTTTTCCATTGAAATTGACTTTTATTAATCATTTGGTAAACTGATGCATTGATGCTTGTGTTTCTGTTTGTAGTGGTTGCAGTTGGAAAGGTGATCAAGGGTTGCAGCTTTGAGCTTATTACATATAAAAAAAATTGAAATTGCATAAAATTTTGTACATAGAAATAAAGAACTCTGTTTTTAAGGTAAAAATCATTTATTGTGCATATCATCATTGAAATTTTGATTTTGAGAACTTATTAGACCTCCTCATGTGCCTGATGACCCTTTATTGAGTTTTTGATGAGCATGGTGGCAAACACTAGACCTAATGAGACCTAAAATCCTAAAAATGAATTTTGCAAATGTAATGACAAAAAATGACTGTAAATGACCTAAACATGTGAAAATAGGCCAGTAAGTGAATGACATGAGGGAAATTGACAATAAACCACTACCATCAGTTGATCCATGACCTAATGGAATGCAGCTGATAGGATGGGACACCTACTATGCATGCAAAAATAGAAATTTGATCACTGATGGAGGGATGAAGATACCGACACTAACACAAGTAGTGGAACATCACATCGAGCATCAACAACAAGTCCTCCAACTCTTAAAGGATAACCTCATGTTGGCGTAGAATAGAATGAAACAACAAGCAGATCAACATCGCAGCGAAAGAAGTTTTAATGTAGGTGATTAGGTATTCCTACGACTACAACCATATAAACAAATGTCCCTCAAGCAAGCTAAGAAGGATAATAAATTATCACCAAAGTATTATGGTCCGTACAAGGTGTTGCAAAAGATTGGTACTATGGCATACAAATTGGAGCTTCTTGTAGCTTCTTGAGTGCACCCAGTTTTCCATGTTTTATGTTTAAAGAAGGTGATAGGCGACAAGCTCCCAGTTAAAATAATATTGCCAGAGCTTGACGAGGAAGGAAAAATTATATTAGAACCGGAAGCAGTCATAGAAACAAGAAATCGATAGCTACAAAATCGATCAATTTCAGAGTATCTCATAAAGTGGAAGAACTTATCCACTGAAGATTCCATATGGGAGGATGAGAATTTTATACAGAAGCATCCAAAACTACTCAAGTGTTGAGGACAACACTTTTTTTGAAGGAGAGGGGCATGTTAGGTCCCTATAATACTAGTGATTAC
>APFE031751505.1:0-11064 GCA_000404065.3 Pinus taeda
GGCTACATGTCTCTGAACTGTTCCGAACTTGTGTTACAATGAGGCTCGAAGGCCTATTTATTATTGAAAAACAATGGAAAACCTTCACATTCCAAAACCGACCCTTAGAAGATGAAACGCCAAATTGTGGGCCCCGTTTTGGGTAAATTGGTACATCAATTTCCCGGGGTCGTAACTTTGGCATACGATCTCCGTTTGACGCGTACAATAGCAATAGCTCATTAGAAAGATCTATTCGAGAACTATCATTGTTGGAACGGCAACACCGGTCCATGTTTCATGGACCCGTGTTGCCCCTGGATTCCAAAAAAACGTCGTTTAGGGCCTCAAAACGGCTCCGGAAGTTCAGGACCCGAAAAACTGCTAAAAATAGTAAGTTGCGCTACAATTAAGGAAACTGAAAATGCTGAAAGAGACAATTGTGGGGGTCCAAATGGGATAGGTGGGTGGCCACCAACATCCACCGGGATCAGTGATTCTACTACAATGCCTTTTTAGGAAATCAATCACTAATGTGTGTTAGCAAATGCTTGGGCTCAAATCCAATTTTACAATTAACCATTAATGTTGAGGAGAAAAGGAGTTTTCGTTTCAAGAGTAATATGTGATTACGTGGTCGATTTATTTTAGAAATTAACAAAAATAAATGAATCGAAAAGGGGTAGACTACACATGAGGGTTGACCAAGAAACCATGAACTGTGATACAAAACTTGGCGAACCAAGGAATTAACATATGATAACCAATCTCCTTGAATGTTTTGTTTAGGTAGCATGGTATACAAGGCAGTAGACTCAGTTACCTATGGATGGATAGAAACCTATCAAGGACTCCCAAAATATACGCCACGGTAAGTGGGAGTGGGGTCTATAATAGTGCTATCTAATGCATAACCATTCGATAAGAGAATTCCTATATACTTACCATGTGTGGAGCACCTCTGATATACCCAAAAGTAACAGAGAACGGTCCTATACACTTCCATACATGGAATGAGATTTCACCCCCAGGATACAACGGTAGCAATTAATGACAACTGCTATGTTTAACGACGTCAGAACACGTCTCTAGCCTAGAACTATAAAGATTTTTGTTAATGACAAATGCTCCTTAGGTTAATTGAGGTAAATTTTAAGTTGATATTCAATTAAGTTTCAGTTTTAATGTTAAAAGATCGATGTTACTTGAACGCCTATGATGCAAGTAGTATGAAAAATTGATTCCTTTCAATTTGATGAAAGTTATCTAGCATAGGGAAGAGGTTCAAGAATTGATACAACAATCAAGTATGCAACAAGAAAATCTTCCTAACTAGATCTTTCACTTTCACTATTCCAAGACACCCAACAAAAGTAAAATGAACTTCAATTCACTAACATGCAACTGCATGAATTGTTCACTTTTCTTTTTCAATCCACTCACCAAAAGTAAAATCAAATTCAATTCAAATGCACCTACATGATTTTTTTCACTTTTTATTTTTAATGAATGATAATGCACTTTCTTTCAGCTTTCAGAACTAAGCAATGTAATCTGTGCTCAACTATGACCCCAAAAATGACTTTTCAATGTAATTTGATCTAATGTAATTCGAAAAGTAAACTTTGAGATGAAAGTTAAGAAAATACAAATGTGATTTATTTTATGATTCCAAAATAAATAATAACACTTAATCAGAAGCAAGTTAATATTCCTTCCACACATACAAGAAACAAATAGAATATTGAATTGACATGAATACCTAAAGACTCAGCCAGAATTCACTTTCACTACTTCAAGCAATGGGATGAATTTTGCAAACCAATTAGAAACCAAAACAAATACTAACAAATCCAAACAACACAAAGTAGGAGGATACTTCAGATATCAACACACACTAGACCTTTCAGGAAGAAACCTTAAAAATTATCAATTTTGATGATCAACGTGACTGTAATGGTCAAAACCCATGTTCATAAGGCTTTCAATGCTACTGTTGATGAAAAAACCGTGTTGGAAACACAACTGTTCTTGGATAAAACATATTGGGCAAGAATGGCTTGGAAAAATGAAAATAATTTAGGTATATCTAGACATGACACTTTAAAGGACAAACTACTTAGAATGAAAACCCATGATGAACCTAAATTATAGATTACTAGGAGGTTGGCCAAACTAATCACAAATACCAAACATAAAATGGAGGTTTCAAGGGATATAAGATCCCCAGTGGAGTCACCATTTTGTGTGTGCAGGAAATCCTTCTATGGATAGAAATGGTCCCTCTAGTCCTATGAGAGGATCTAGCAACAAAATAGACAAATACATGCAAAATTTCCTCGTTTATATCATAAAATACAGAGAAAGATAGATGACCTACCTCACTCTGATGCTAATACCCATTGATGTTGTTCTCGATCTTCTTGCTTCCAAGTTCAATCCTCTCTACATCATTGTGGATGAATATCTACAAGGAAGATCAAACAAAGATGACAAATGCATACATAGCATAATTCATTCTAACATAAACAATGTGATAGATCAAGGGGTATCATACTGAATGAGAAATGATAGACACATTTATGGAAAGTAAACACATAATGTATTATAAATAGAATGGTAAAGGAAGAATTACAACCACTTAAACCTTGATGTTTGAATCCTCCTTTGGATGAGTTCCCATGTCCTAGCCAAGAACTTCAAGCACTCATTTCTCCTTAGCAAAATGGGAAGCATTTAGGCATAGTTTTAGCATAGGAAGGCAACCAAGCAATAGCCAACCAGTTGTGGATAGTAGGGATCTCATTTATAGGGAAGGAGAGGCAGTTAAGGATCCATTAAAGGAGGGAGAGGTTTGACAACTCAAGGCAAAGATCCGTGAAAGTAGGATCAAGGACCAAGAATGGGAGATATCGCTCTAATCCTTATTCACCTGTAACTAGCTTGTTATTCCCGAGTCTTATAGTAAGAGAAGGCTCTCCTCCACTTTAGGAAAAACTACCTGAAGAGGTTTAGCATGGGTTTTCCTTAAAAAATATGCATTGGTAGTGCTATGTCAGAATAGCATAACAAGTTACCAACACGAGTCTCTAGTGGAAAAAAATGCGTTGATCTTGAAAACTAGGTTTTAGGAAAGTTTATTCAGAACTATTTTAGGGAAAATTTTATTTTGTTCTTCAGGGATGCTTCTATATATGTTTCATGGTGAATACACTAGCATATTTCATCATTTTGATGCTTCAGGATATGGGATGGGAAGTGTGACAAAATACTATGTAACAACCATGGATTCCAAGAAGCTTTCATCGAATGGGAGAACAATATTCTAGAAGGGATATAGATCAAAGGATCCAATGGAAATATCAGGTTCCAATGCTCCCAGTACGTGATGCACCACATCACCTACTGGATCATTCGTAGATGTGATCATGGAATAGGTTTCTAGATAATTAATCTATGGTAGGAGAGTTACCACTTGCATATAAGGACCATTTAAGGAATCTGGTTGATTGGGAGTCAAGACCAACAAACAAAAGCTAGTCAATGGTGACGTTTCTTCCTTCATGTGGGAATCACATAACACAAAAGAGTAAAGAGACAATAGCTCCCATGTCATAAACATAGTCAGGACCAAGGAGTAAATTAAAATCCAAAGGGCCTCAGAATACCATCACATCGATATAGACAATATTTCCTCCTAAAGCAATAGACAACTAAGGAAGGATCCCTAATGGTTAACTGGTTCCTCTATTAAAGCCTAACAGATTCTGGGTAAAGGGAACAAGCTTAGGAGAACCTAAGGCTTTCCAGGAAATTGAGGACACAATACTAACATATGCACCTTCATCTATGACTGTGGCAGCTATGGACATATTATAAGCTTATATAATGATCGGAAGGGCACGTAAGGAGGAAGACAATATCCTACCATTCGACTCCAATCAAATTAAGTGACCATACTACTAAGAGGGGGTGTTGTGTAAACATAATAATGTCCCCCTTATACTATGGGAATGGGATAACTACTCCATAGTGTTGATGAAATGGGAGGTGCTATCACTTAGAGAAAACCTTGGTTGTGGAAAAAGCTCTAAGGTAGCCTCTAACTTCTTTGGGATTGAATCTAGCCCTTCAATCTGAAGAGGGATATCTCCTCAAAATCAACCATCCTAGGTCACAATAGTAGTAGGTCTATTAAACTATGGCCAGATTAATGTAGAAATTGTTGATGTTGGTTGGAATTTGGATAAAAAGACACACCATCGAGAAATGGAGTCTAATTCAGCTTAAATTGGAAGATCGGAATAAAACATCCAAAAACGGAAAGGTATCTAAGAAAATTTGAACCATTGATTTGTTGTGATGAAGGCATAATATAAGAAAAAATAGTCCACTGATAAGGAGCATCAAGTGATGAATTCCAACACCATCTTTAGAAAGGAGAGTGAAAATGGTTAAATCTATGAACAGAGCATCACAATGAATGAGTTATGTTTATTATTTCTATTTTAATCATTAGAAGAAAGCACATCATGGCAGGATAAATCACATTAAACTAGAGAAAACACACGCATAATACTTAGCACATGAATTCTTATTGTAGTTTTTGGTTCTCTTTATTAAAAATATCCCAAAATGTACAAAGAACAATGTTTCTTCAACAAAAACCAAACCCTTGTTCATTACAAAATCACAGTATTTATAGACTTTGTAAAAACCAACTAATACAAAAATAAAAATTTCAAACGATTTCAAAATAATAAAAAAATTGAGAAATTGTTGCAAGTGTATCGAGCTATTGGAGATGCTAGAGTCTTTGAATCTAAATTTAGATCAAATGTTGAATGATATTATGCCTTGAAATGTTGATATGATCGCTAATTAAATTTGCACCTAAGCCATAAAAATAATAGGATTTTATACTGTAACATACTTGAATCTAGAATTGAATAAGTAACCCCTAATTTGATGTTGATTTGAGATCTAATATCTTGTTGAAAAGTTCCCCCTTTGACTGCCATTTGGATGCCTAAAAATTGTGAGATGCTCTACCAACTATTGACAAGTTATTATTATGTCTGGAAGTAACAACAAGATCATTCAAAATACGGATCCAACTGCTTAAGGTTTTTTATCCACCTAAAATCCCTAAAATCTTGTAGCTCCCCATTTTTTTCCTTAAAAACTGAATCGAAACCTCACTTTAATGATTTGATTTGGAAGCCTTGGAAATTCATTGTCTTGCCTCTATGCTCAGCTCCATTATTTGCTGCCAAGTGTTGTCTTATTAAGTATCATCTATCTATAGTTGATATTCATATAAAAATAAATTTGATAATAAATTAGCAATTAACAAAAACTAGAAAATAACTTGCAAAATGGTCGAATGCTTGAGTTGTTGAGATGCTGGTCCAAAGTTGGAAAACTAGTGGAAATAATGGAGTGATATCTTCCTTTGAATATGGACATTTTGTTTCCACTTGTACTTTAATTCTTATCGAATTCTTGATTCTGTTGATCTTGTGCTTATAGATATAAAAGTGGCATTGGTCATAATGATTACAAAATATCTAGAGCTATTGAAGTCTACAATATGAAATTAGTTGAACTATTGATTGATTCTTTGGCCTTGAAAAGCTTTGCCACATGTAACTGACTTCCACCTCATACTTGATTGTTGATATTCAGTTGAAACATTTTTTCCACATGTTGATTAGATGCCCAAGTCAAATTGATGAGGTGGATCACCAACAATTGTCAAGGAACTTTTTCTACCGAAATCTTGAAAAATAGGCTTCCAAGATCTATTCAAATATCCAAAACCGTAAAACGTGTATAAAACCTAAGAGAGGCTTTTGTTAATGGGTCCATTATAGGAAAAACACCTCTTTCATATTTGGAAAATTATTTTTCAAGCTCTCAAAAACCACACCCAAAGTTGATGACTAAAATATAAAATTATTTAATATTTTAATCTAGAAATATAGGCTACAAATAATCCTTTGAATCTTCCAAACCATGCTATTTGTACAAAATATGAGAGAGGTTTTCTCTAAAATGATAGGTCACAACAAAAACCTCTTTCTATTTTCACAAATTTGTTCCCCTTTATTCATAAATTGTACCCTAAGTTACTGCCTTTTACAGGAAAAAATGTCTAAAAACAAAGTTTTGTCAAGTGAAAACAAAACATGCTTTGGCACCTTTTCCTTTTGACTGATGAGTTTGGTTCATTATATTTTAAATAGTAATTTTTCCATGAAGCTTAGTCCAAATCCACAAAAATAGGAGACATTTATTTTGCCGGCACTCGATCACACTTTCAAATTGGCGTTGATAATCCAGTTGTTAGCGCTTTTATACTATTTTTTACAAATTGGCATTGACATTAAAACTGACAGTGCCTTAAAACTATTAACTAGCATTGTGATAAAAACTGGCTCCATGGGGATGTTTCCAATCATATATGGCAACAAGAACCCCTATAGACGAGATTCCTGATCCGTTGGGCTCATCCCAACTCAACAATTGCGACTTGCAACTAAAATCAAACTACAACTATAAATTGAAACTAGAATTGTACATGCTAAAAACTACAATTTGAAACTATTGAAAACTTAAAAATTGAAAGCTGCTACAAAACATGCTTAGAGTGTTGAGCTTATCGACAGATCTACCTATCCTAAGCTTCTAGAAAAATTTTGAATGAAATGACACTAAAATGCCAATGCAACTAGTCAAGTATCTCCTCAAATAGTATTGATTTTTGTTTGTGCTTGAACCCAATAAAAAATGGCCAATATAATGGAAAAAGTGACTGATTATGGATCTACTTCTCATAATGGAAACATGGCTGAAAATTCAAGCTAAAACTCCATATAAATAGTTATGGGATATGTTACACAACATTTTGTCACTGTCCATGTACTCCCCGTTCCTCGATCCTAGAGGACCTCTATAGTGACCCTCATGTGTTTCCCTGCCATGAAGAACATGTCCCTACATCCCTCTTCATTTGCAAAACTTTTCCCTCTTACATAATTTCCCAAGAATGTTCCTTCAAACTCAGTTTTCAAGATCGACGTTAGCACTCAGTTTCTTCCCTACACCAATTTGCAAAGTCTAACACTGGGCCTAACGTCGAATGCCATTGGTGAGCCATTCATCACCCGTGCCAACTTTCTTTTAGAAAGTTTCTAAAAATGGAGTCGAAGCTTCTAGGTCTAGAAGCTTCATATACGGAATTCTGGTAAATGGTTGAGCAAGATAGAGTCGAGAAAGACTATTTGGGCTCCTTTCCCCTATTAAAATGGAATAAATCAAATCATATTAGGCTTATCCCATCATAAGAGGATCCATTTCCCCTGTATCGAAGCTATATAAAATTCTCATTTTATAGCCTCAGGTAGCTAATGAAAGGGCTAGAATAATCTACAAATATTGATAGCCATCTTGAGAGCCTTAGCCTTCTAGTTTGTGTTTATGAAGGGAGAATAAGCTTGTAGTGTTTAGTTTCAAGAAAATAGGAAGAAGCCTTGAATTTTCATTTTTTTAGGGTGAATCATGAGATGCTAATAGTGGTGCTGGAAACCAGACACGTCGAAGGAGACCTGCAACGCTAAGGTGAAGGTTGTACTTTCCTTTTTATCTTATTAATAAAAAAACTGATATTTGTTGCCTATATCAATTGCATATGTTAGTTAGTACCTTAATACTCCTTAGCCTCTTAATTAGATTGAATATTTTTGTATGCTATCATGTGTGCTTTGGTTTCTTGTCTCATTATTTCAGGGGCTTGATTGACACTAAGGATTTGATCGCTGTAGCAAAGGCACAAGGACTTCATCAAACAAGGATTAGTGATACAAGAGGTAGGATCTTCTCCATTCTCAATATAAGGGAACTTATATTAGATTGTCTTGTTTGTGGCTAGACCCTCTCTCCTAGTCTAGAGGGATTGTCTTTGTCTGTAGAGAGAATCTTCCTATTCCACATGATCATAAGGTCATATTCTGTTTGATGATGTTCAATGTATTTTATTTCTAGAATATCCTGCTTGGATTGTTCATATGTGCTTTATTTATCACACCATTTCTCCAGCTGTGAATTGTCAAAATCATTCTAAAAAACATAACATTTCTCAATAAAAAAAATCATAGGGAAACACTATATCCACTTTTTTCAATAGAAAAGGGCTTTCAAAGGACATATTCTGATATTGGGAATTCTAGGAGTGTATTTGAACCCACAATACCTCAATAACCTTCTAAAGTTCTCCAATGAATGTTTCTAAACAAAATATCTTATCCTCAAAAAGGCATTTCCATGAATGTCAATACATAGGTAAAAACCTTGAAAAATATGTACCAATATGATCATCATCAAAATTTCCCCAGTATTTCTCAAAACCTTCAATAAAAGTAGGATTTTTAACATACCCTATCATCTCGAGTAACTAGGCAACTAGATATGCAGTTCAATCTCTCAATTCTTCGGGCAATGGTGCTACCATGAAATTTTTTAATTCTGGAATCTAACAATGGAGTCACCAAGTGAATGATGTACAACTCAATGGTGTCTGACTAATGTTCAACGTCAACAATCAGATCTATATCTTGTTGTTCTCCCAGAGAAAATTTCATCTTTTCTCCCCAAAAATGACGCAACAATATTATCACTTAGAGAAAACACTCGTTGTGGGAAAAACTCTAAGGTAACCTCTAACCTCTTTGGGATTAAAGTTGGTTGTTCAATCCAGAGGGGGATCTCTTCTCAAACTCAACTGTCCTAGGTCACAATGTTAGCAAGTATGTTAAAATACGGCCAAATTAATGTAGAAATTGTTGATGTTGGTTGGAATATGGAGAAAACACCACACCATTGGGTGGTGGATTCTAATTTGGCTTAAATTGCAAGATCACACTAAAGAATCCAGCAAAGGAAAGGTATCTAAACAAATGCGAGCCATTGATTTGTTGTGATGAAGGAAGAATATAATAAAAATGTACATTGAGAAGGAGCGTCAAGCAGAAGAATTCCAACAACAGCTTTAGAAAGGAGAGTGAAAATAATTAAATCTATGAATATAACATCACAATGAATGAATTTTGTTTATCGTATCTTTTTTAATCATTCGAAGAAAACACATCATGGCAAGAGAAATCACATTAAACTGGACAAAACACATTCATAATACTTAGCACATGAATCGTTGTTGTAGTTTATGGTTCTCTTTATTAAAAATATCCCAAAATATACAGAGCACAATGCTTTTTCAACAAAAACTAAACCCGTGTCCATTAAAAAATCATAGTCTTTATAGAATTTGTAAAAACCAACTACTACTATTGTTCTGGAAAAATAAAAATCTCAAATGATCTCAAAATAAAAAATAAATGAGAAATTGTTATAAATGTATCAAGCTATTAGAGATGTTGGAGTCTTCGAATATAAATTTAGTTCAAATGTTGATTGATATTATGCCTTGACATGTTCAATATGATCGCCATTGAAATCTGGACCTGGGCCATAAAAATAATAGTATTTCTACTGTCACATACTAGAATCTGGAATTGACTATGTAACTCCTGATTTGATGTTGATTTGATATCTAATATCTTGTTGAAAAGTGCCCCCTTTGACTACCAATTAGATTCCTAAAAATTGTGAGATGCTCTGCCAACTGTTGACAAGTTATTATGTTGCCTAGAAGTAACAACAAGATCCTTGGAAACATGGATCCAACTACTTAAGTCTTTTTATCCACCTAAAATCCCTAAAATCATGTCGCTGCCCATTTGTTTCCTTAAAAACTAAATCGAAACCTTGCTTTAATGATATGATTTGGATGCCTTGGAAATTCAATGTCTTACCTCTATTCTCAGGTCCATTATTTGATTCCAAGTGTTTTCTTATTGAGTTCCATCTGTTTGGATTTTATCTTCATAGAAAAATAAATTCGATAGTAAATTAACACAATGTCTTACCTCTATGCTCAGGTCCATTATTTGATTCCAACTTGCAAAATGGTTGAATGCTTGAGTTGTTTAGATGTTGGTCCAAAGTTGGAAAATTGCTGGAAATAATGGAGTGACATTTGCCTTTTAATATAGAAATTTTGTTTCCACTTGTAATTTAATGCTTATGGAATTCCCAAGTCTACTGATCTTGTGCTTATAGATATAAAAGTAGCATTGCTCATAATGATTACAGAATATATAGAGTTGTTGAAGTCTCGAATATCATATTAGTTTAATTATTGATTGATGCTTTAACCTTGAAAATACCTGCCACATGTAACTAAAGTCAACCAAATCCTTGACTATTTATCTTTTGTTGACAAGTCTTTTACACCTATTGATTAGAAGTCAAATTGATGAGGTGGCTCATCAACACTTTTCCATTCACTTTTTGTAGCAAAATCCTAAAAAATAGGCTTCAAAGAGCCATTCGAATACCCAAAATTGTGACACTTGTGTAAAACATAAGAGAGGTTTTTGTTAATGGCTCCATTTTTGACAAAACATTCTTTCATATTTTGAATATTACTTTTCAACTTATAAAAAAACATGCCCAAAGTTGATGACTAAAATAGAAATTTATTTAATATTTTAATCTGGAAAAATAGGCTTTAAATAATCCTTTGAATCTTCCAAATAGATGGAGTGGTGAAAAATATGAGAGATTATTTAACTAATAGGGCCATTCATGAGAAAACCCTCTTTTGGTTTTCAAAAATCCATTCCCATTTTTTCAGAAAATGTGCCCAAAGTTACTGTCTTTTACAAGAAAAAAACATTTAAAAACATATTTTTGTCAAGTGAAAATAAAACATGCTTTGACACCTTTTCCTTTTGACTACTATGTTTGGTTCATTATGTTTGAGTAACATTCCTATGAACCTTTCGCCAAATCCAACAAAATAGGAGTCATTTATTTGGCCAATCCTTGCTTAATCACACTTTCAAATTAGTGTTGATAATCCAGTTGTGAGCGGTTTTATGCTATTTTTTACAAATTGGCGTTGACACTAAAACTTCCAGCGCCTTAAAACTATTAACTAATATTGTTATAAAATGAGGATTC